>JAQIWF010001284.1:0-12582 GCA_034694965.1 Ceratozetes gracilis | reverse complement strand
CCTCAAGAATTTCAATTAATTTCGTTGGCCCCAATGGGTATCCCCTGTAGGGGATTTCAATGTTCCATCTTTCCTACGGAAAACCAAACCATACAATTACTAGTCTTAGATCACATGGCAGGAAGAGTGTGGATCGTAAATAGAGACGAGATTTATAGGGAAGGATTGATAACCGACTTTGTGTGCACTTTAACTGGAGGTGGTCGGATGTGTTACAATTTTTCTCCAGAAACACTATCATTACCCAGCGCTTGTAGTGAAAACCTATTACACTGGAACGATACGCAAGCAATACGTTCGTGTAAATTTATCGAAAAGAGCAAAAGGGAATACCTTCCGATACCAATCAGTAGATCCAAATTTGTAATCCATCGGGATATAATCAGTACTTATACACTGATTTGCAAATCAAGAGATAATACAGAGATAACCACTTCGGGTTTCGCCACAATATTAGAAATTCCAGCTCACTGTCAAGTATTCTTCCCTGAGTTAGGACTTACTTTAATGGGTCCCTTTGAAGACGATCTCTCTGGACAGACCAATGGTACAGTGGAAATATATCAATCCACTTTTCTACATGAAATAAAAAAATCCATGAATAATACACAGAAATTATTGGGAATTGATAAGATCAAACTATATCAAGATGCTAATCATTTACGAAAATTTCAAGCAGACAAGTATTCTCTTAACTTTACCTTTGATTCCGAACGTCTCACCGCAATAAGTACTTATTTATATCAAACTCAAACTGATTTGTCCGAAATGGTACATGGAATTAACTTTCGTATGAATAACTCAAGATTTCGATTCAATGTGTGGAGCTATGTAAACTTAGCTGGGGATGCAATCCGGGTGTTGACTACTCTTGTAGTAATTTTTGGATTAATAACACGAGCAAGATTATTTGGTTGTTTATCAAGTGGTGTAGTTATAATTGAACCAACACATGCACAACTAATTACAACAGAATTCCTTGAAAATAACCAAGCATCTTTAGCAAATGTATTTTTAGTAATTGCGTTTATCATACTATTTATTTTATATGTAAAGGCTGCCTACTTTCGAACTACAATCGTAACATGTCATCATGGACATGTTGCGATTAAAGAGGAAGAATCTAATTTTTCATTAGTAATTAATGCAGACCATCAAATTAATCAATTTGTCAGCAATCGTGTAGAAAATGCATATATTCGGATTCCACTCAAACCATTTAAAAACGATATAAAGGACGTTCGTGTCGTAAATCCACTTAACCGGTGGGTTGTTCAAGACAAAGTGCTCAAATTATCGAACTTTGTGGAATTATATGGATTAAACCAAAAATTCGAAAGAATTTATGCACGTAGAATCTTTGTCAGAATACCAACTAAAAATATAAGTTGGATTGATTCAGAGCCAAAAATGTGTCAACTAAGTAATGTCTTTGGCAGCTCCACTTTATCTGTCTTAAAAAAGAAAGACTTGTCGCATCACGAAGAAGAAACTAGCTTCTAAATATATTCCTAGCATCGTTTGAAAAATTAAACTAACCATATTTAGTAATCAATCGTTTGCGCATATGTTACTAACTTATAAACTATGAAATACACTTCATCTTCTTATTAGAACCGCAATATCTGCCATCAAAGAAAGTCACTTTTACAAAACCAACTTATATATTAGATATAGTAAAGTTCACTATTTCTTAACATCAATATAATGCTGAGAGCAGTATCAACTGAAGCTTTGAGCACTACATCAGCTCAACATGCAAGACACACTGAAGAAGACAGCATTGATCGCGAACTATCTAAACTTGGACTCAGTCAAAGTACAACATCCACAAAACCAAAAGTCCCTCCAAGGGAACTAAGCCCGGATAGAACTCGACGAATGGATACACCAACACGGTTTTCTGACACCGATACAGATCACTTATATTTGAGACCAACGGCACCGACACCGTCGTTAAACGAGAGACCTGTCGTAATTAAACAGTCAACTTATACAATTCCAATACCCAAATACGATTTGGCCGACGTCGAAAGATGGCTACAGCTCTATGAACATGTGGCCAGAGCAAATAATTGGGGAGAGACAGAAAAGTTCAATCGTCTTTTTCAAGCGTTTGACAGTACAAAATACATGGATTATTTCATGAATTTAACCAGCACTAATACCATATACGACTGGCTTTCGGCAAAGAACGTCCTTCTTCGCCGCAATACAGGCCCTAAAAATTGGGTGACTAATGATGCATATGATCGCTTTCAAGGCCAAGATGAGCCAGTCGCTGATTATATCGTCCAAAAAGAAAACCTATTTCTCAACACTAAACCTCAGTTGCCGGACGAATTTATCGTAACCGAAATCATTAGGGGATTGAAGCCCGAAATATTCGACAAATTAGGCACCAGTTCTTTTGAAGAACCGATTGCCACCGTTGATATCCTAATTCCGAAAGCAATTAAAGCTGAAGCTCTAATCAAATCAATTGCAATAAGAACCGAAAACTCTAAGAAATTGAATAAAAAAGTCGCCTTTGAAGAAAATACCTCGACATCCAGACCTCGTCAACAAGAAAGATTGGACGTTGATTTTGGAATTAAAAACGTAATCCGCAACGAATTCCGGGACATTAAAAGGTCAATCGGAGATTTGCAGGCAAAACAAGAAAGACTCCTCCGAAATAATTACCGCCCTAACTATAACGACTACACAGCTAATCAAACGCAACCAAAAATGCCTGTATCACGAAATCCACCAGAAACTGATCAAATAAGTCAAAATATTAGATCATCTATGGAAAACATAAACACAGTCCGAAATACAGATGGAAAGGTCATGTGCTACAATTGCCACGGACTTGGACATTTTGCCCGCGACTGCAAACGTCCAAAAAGGCAAAATCCACGCCAATTTTCTGGCTCGGGAAACTAATGATGGGAGTCAGAAATGAAGGAACTGGTCTCCCCGTTTATCACACAACCGATCCTTCAATAATTCATAAGAATTTAATTCGCTTAGAAATTATAATTAATAGCCAAGCATTATATGCTTTGTTAGATACAGGAAGCAATGCATCATTAATTAAAAGACAACTGGCAAATAAATTAAAATTAAATCTTTTGCCACCCAATGAGTCCATTATAGTAACACAATTAGATGGTTCTAGAACATTAATTGCTCATATAGTTCAACTTAAATTTTCTATAAAAGAAGGGAAACATTTAACCCCATACGAACATAAAGTATTTGTAATTGACCATATGGTCCCGGACGTACTATTAGGACTAGACTTCTGTCGAAATCACATCTCTTATATAATTTTCACAGATGACAAAGAAATAAGCCTAATTCCCAAAAGTCATTCTCAACTGATCACAGAAACGCCTATTATCGAAGTTAATCAAAAAGATTATATGGATATCCTAGCATGTGACCATAAAGTAAGATCAACAAAGGAATCACAATTTGACAATTTGGTCACTCTTATCGCAACAATCCCAGAACAAAGAACTCGACGACCTTTCCTTAATGTTAATTTAAAGGATACTACTTTCGAAACGGAAGAAATTAAAGACGAGGCACGAGTGAGCGACTTTAACCCTATAATTGGAACAGATATTCCAGAAGAACGAATTCAACTCTTAACACTTTTTCGTGAATATGGTCACCTCTTTGCAACCAAAATGAGTGAATTAACATTAGCAAAAGGTGTGACACACAAAATTCAACTTACAACAGAAGAACCAATTAAGAAACCACCTTATCGGGTATCGTTTAAAGAACGAGAAATTATAAAGAATCAAATAAAAGAAATGCTTGAAGCCGGAATAATTCGACCATCTCATAGTCCCTACAGCTCTCCAATAGTATTAGTCAAGAAGAGAGATAATTCCGTTCGTATGTGTATTGATTTCCGTCCTTTAAACAATATAACTGTAAAAGATCGCTTTCCACTTCCGGTTATATCTGATCTAATTCATAACCTACAAGGAGCCAAATATTTATCGACATTGGATATGTTTGCCGGATATCACCAAATAGAAGTAAACGAAGAAGATAAGGCAAAAACGGCTTTTATTTCAAATGAAGGGCTCTACGAATATAATCGTTTACCATTTGGCCTTTGTTGTGCTCCAGCTACGTATCAGAGAATGATAAACTCTGTATTCAATGAATACCTGTATTCTAGTATTCTCACCTATCTGGATGACGTAATTATCTATAGTAAGACCTTTAAAGAACATCTAGAACATCTTGAAAACGCATTCAAAAAAATAGACGAATTCAATTTACGAATGAAGGCCAGCAAATGTTCATTCATAGCAAAAGAAACACATTTTTTAGGATTTGTAATTAATAAAGACGGCATTAGCCCAGACCCCAAAAAGATCAGTACAATACAACATTGGCCTCAACCAAAAACCCAAAAGGACATAAGAGGTTTTCTGGGTATTTCTGGATTTTATCGCATGTACATCAAAGACTACGGCAAAATTGCAAAACCACTAACTGATCAACTGAAGAAAGAATGTAAAACCAAGATCGTCTGGGATCGAGAAATGAATAAAAGTTTTGAAAAATTAAAGTCAAGCCTGATTAATGCTCCAATTCTAGGGCATTATTTACCTGAAGGAAAGTTAATACTTTATACTGATAGCTCAAATTATGCGTCAGGTTGGATACTATGTCAAGTACAGGAAGGAAAAGAACGAGTTTTAGAATATGGAAGTAAAGTCCTCAATTCTACTCAACTGAAATATTGTACGACAGACAAGGAAATGCTGGCAATTGTTACGGCGTGTCTTAAATTACGACATTTTCTTGCTAATACACACTTCACCATAAAAACAGATCACTGCGCCCTCTGCTATTTAATGAAGGTTAGAGACCCTAATGGGCGCTTAATGAGGTACGGACTCAGATTATCCGAATTTGATTTTACCATTGAATACAAATCCGGAAAACAACACACGCATTGTGATGCCTTATCACGCTATCCCGACGTTGAAAACAAAACAAAAGAAGACGATGACACAGAAGATATACCTGTGCTAATGTCAGAAATAGTCAAAGATGCCAACCGATGCGAACCCACAAAACAATGCATTAATCGTCAAAATGCCATCCCATATTGTCGTTACTTAAAGGAATATGAAATCGCTAACATACCTGATTTAAAAATGCGATGGGAAGAAACTGTTTATATGAATGAATCCCCGTTTTATGGACAACTATTTATCGAAAAACAAATCAATTCTGATGAGACATTTTGCACCAATCTGGTATTTGAAGAATTAGACCTACCACAACTCCAAAAGAATGATCAATGGTGTAGCTCAGTCATTAAAAATTATAACGAAAAACACCCTAAAGCTTTGAAACGTTTTATAATCAAAAACAATACGTTATATAAGAAAACTTTTGATGACTATGGCAACTCAAAGGAACTTCTTTGTCTTCCACTAGAATTAAGACAACCCGTACTAAACGACCTCCATAGTAGTTTATATGGTGGAGGACATCGTGGTTTCTTCGCTACTAGTGCGAAAGTACGCGATAGATTCTATTTTCCATCAAGAGATAAAATGGTTAGGAAATTCATTATGTCCTGTCCTTGTTGTCAACACAGAAAAAGTGACAATACCCCTAAGGGAATGTTAATGCCAATAAGAACATCAAAACCGTTCGATCTCATCGGAATCGATTTCGTGGGACCATTGCCTCGTTCCGGAAACAATAAAAATGCATATATTATTGTATGTGTTGATTATGCAACCAGATTTTCAATCACGAAGGCAGTCCCAGAAGCAACAAAAGAACAAGTTGCAGATTTTATTATTCACCAAATCATTTGTCGTTTTGGCTCTCCACGGAGAATGTTATCAGATAATGGAAAACCATTTAGTTCATACGCCTTACAATCTGTATTAGACTACTTTAACATCGAACACACATTCGCCGCTCCGTATCGACCTCAAGTTGGTGGCTTAACTGAAAGAACAAATCGCACATTAATCGATTCAATATCATTATATTGTTCAGCCAATCAAACTAATTGGAGTAGTGTATTACCATTCATTGAGTTCTGTCATAACTCAGCCAAATCAAAATCTTTAAAATTCAGTCCATTTTTTGCACTTTATGGACATGAACCCACTTTATTATTAGACGTAAACTTACACCTGGAAATAGATAGTGATGCGAAATTTACACCACAATACTTGGAAGATGCACGTCATTTAATCAACGAAAATCTTAAAGACGCACAGATGAAACAGAAGGAATCCTATGACAAAAAACACAAAGAAGTCATTTTTCAAGTCAACGACCTAGTCGGAGTGTATAAGAAAATCAGACGAAAAGGTGTAAATGTAAAAATGAGCCTATCGTGGAAAGGTCCCTATAAAGTAATCAAAGTTTATGAAAAGCCTAAGGACTACTACTTATTAGAAAATCCAGAAGATCCTGAATTTCCTGAACGTTTCCATATATCAAAACTAAAGAAATGGTATCAAAGACAAGAGGAAGACTTTGATCCACTCGAGAACTTTGTAAATGAACCTAAAAAGAAACAAAGTTCTGATATCACTCCCGTAGTGAGTGGAGTAGCAGATTCAGCATTTCCAGAAACGGAACCTGAATCAGATGAAGCCAGACACACCCCCGTAGCGGGTGCCGAAGGTGCTCCAAAAGTGGACACACCAATAAAAGTGTACCCAGTAGAGGACACAGAAACTGCTGCAGCAGGGCCTTGTATTGGCGATTAAGAAATTTCTGAAGAATCATTAAAGAATCATTACATAATCATCCAGGAATCATTAACCCATCCCTGGGCAACTGATGTATTGCATAATGGTCATCACACACCCAAGGGACAACCGGAAAAGGACTATTCTATTCAATTAATGTTTGCTGCTTTTATAAAATAACATAGTAGTTAAATTTTGTTTTGATTATATAACTAAGGAATGTTAATTATATCCTCCCCGACATTTCGGGAGAAATGTAAAGGTCAGCATGGCCGAATGTAAGGATGTTTTACTGTATGTGCCAGGAATAGGCCCTTATATGGACCGATTCCAGGCACAGGCAGTGACGTATGACGCTGAAGAACTGTATGCTATGCTCTCAGCTCAACCAATTCATTCTGATTGTAGTACTAATAGAGTTAAGTTCTAAATAAAGGATATTAGAAAACCCATCTAAGTGTCGACTTAATCAGCAAACAACTCAGAGGATACCTGACGTGGACCCCCTCCCCAGCCCGCTACAAGACCATTGGATCTAACTTAAAGGTAAGGCCAAGGTTTGGGGTAGTGTAGGCTAAATGGGCGAGGGGGGGGATAAATGATAATCATCTTGGGGTGGGCAAGGGTCACCCGCTGGCTCCTAGTGTAGTCGAGGGGCAAGGCCTGAGTCCAAGCAGCGGCAGCTGCAACCCTGCAATATTTATTGAAAAAGATAATAATCTGGATCATTAAAAATGTTCAACAAAACTTACAATTATGATGAATAGTATCAGTGTATTCTTAATAGATTATTGAATAAAGTTGATGCCACAATTTAATTTTTTGACTTAACACTAAATTGTTTTATTCAATACATTTTAAAATACAATTTTATTTAACTTATTTTCTAAGAATGAGATTTACTCATAATTTTTATTATTTTCGATACGTCTGACAGACTCTTCAATTCTTTCGTACATTTTTAATCGTTCCCCTAGGTCCTTATCAGAGTATCTTAGATTTATTGTCTCAGCAAAAAACTTTGCTCTAGTCGATCATCTAATGTCTTTGATTGAGGCATGTTTATATCCTTATTTAACTAGTTTCGGATTCCATATGCCTTTGCCACAAGTCTTTGCCGTCTTAAATACTCTTGATCGAAACGAACTAGATTGAAAATAGGATATTTTATTATTCTTGAATCAGGTAATTAATAAAATAAATACCTGGATCATCTGAGAATTCTTAGTTACTGTAAGGCAAACAATTAATTTTTGATAAATTGATGAATACAACTATCAAAATCAAGTAAAAGTTGACAATCGAGGCCATCTCAATAATATGATTGTTTTGGAATTTAGTTTTTATGCAAACAAGCAGACGATAAGAACAGCTCAAAGACTATTACAAACATATTTATATAATTTCATACCTTATGTCATATTATTAGATATTTTTAATTGGCTTAAAAATTTTTACTAGAAATTACATTTACATGAAATCATCCGACATGTGTGGACCCGATTTGCTAAATATTGAATAACTATTTTTATTAAAATATTGTAGAAATGATTACGAAAGGACTAAATTCCGTAATTATAGATAGATTTTAATTACTTTGTTAGTGGTGTCAAATTTAGTAATTTATACTTGTTTGACATCATTTCCTTATATATTTGAAGAACTATATTATGTACTTTATTATGGAAATGGCCAAGAAAGTTTCTCACTCTTAATAGAACAAAGAGAAGAACAATTAAAATTACAATTTTTATTTATTAGCCAAAATTAGGACTTGATAATTTTGATACAAAAGTAATTTACATTAATAATATTATAGAAATTTACTTTAAACATCTTAAATTTAAACTGACCTATATAACATTACCAAGATTGCCATAAACCCTACAAAAGTAATAATAAGCAATGAAAACCAAGAGTTGTCTTTACTTTGAAAATCTTCGGTTTTGTTTATCTTTTCTAATTGTGTTTCGAAACATTTTATCAAAAATTCAGACAAATCTGTTTTAAATTCTGTTATAAGATTTTCATCCTTTAAAATAGTGATATTCTTATCGACTTTCAATTCACTTATTTGTTTCTTTAACTCTATAGCTCTTGGTCTTTTTTTATAATTAAAACTTAAACAACTTGCAAGAATCTTCAATATTTCTTTGAAGTGATCTTTCATATAAATATTAGAATATAGAGAGCGATATTTGTTGACAAATTTCCTAAAAAGAAAATAAATTAGTTTATATCGAAAACCATATTAACTTTGTACAACCTGTCATCAAACTTTGTACATCCTTTCACGAACTTTTTATCAATCTTATATATAAAATCATTGAATAGAAATATTTCAGTGGCAACCATTGCCAAGCTAAATATATCTGAATGATAATCATAATCTTCTTCATTTATTACTTCTGGTGCCCGATACACACCAGTACCCAATTTTCCAGTATGATTTGCTTTTGTAATATTACTTTCAACATGTAAGTTATCTTGTTCACTAATTTGGCAAATATTCCCGTAATTCTTAACAAAACCGAAATCACCTAGTTTAATTTTCCCATCAAATGAGATGAGGATATTCTCAGGTTTGATGTCTCTATGCATTAGATTTTCTGAATGTAAATATTCGACACATAATACGAGAGATTCAAATATATGACACGAAATGCAATATTGAAATAAATCAAATCCTTTGTAACTTATTTTTCTTAAAGTTTTGATCACATCTCCCAAGTTTTGTGAACACAATTCCATTTGAATGAAAGCAAATTTCTTAGGTTGTCCTGTTTTATCAGGGTCTAATTCAATCCATGCGTCTTCATATTGAACAACAAACTCATTATTCAATTGAGTGATAATTCCTTCAGATTTAGAGTTTGGTTCTCTGTTTACAGCTTTCAATTGGTTAAGTGCTTTAATTTCCCTCATCATATTCTCAAAAGGCATTTCTATAAAGAAAAGTTACAAGGTAAATATTTTAAAATTAAATTATTTATTTTATACTTACTATTTAATTCAATTTTTTTAATCGCGAATTTACCATTAAATTTATGAATCGCTTCAAATACTTGGCCATATGTTCCTTCATATTTACCACTGACTAGTTTATGTTGTTCAAAATGTCCTTTATACTTTCCGTCATAAATGCCTTTGTGCTTAACACTCAACTTATTTTCTTGGAACTCAATTTCATTAGTAACAAGTATTCCATCATTGGTGATTTGAATGGTTTTGTAAATGCAATTAAATCCAATTTTATAATAGTCATAAAAATTGAAGAAACATGTTTTTGTTAATCCAAAGCCCTCATAAACATATTCACCATCATAAAATGCCATTTGATAATCTTTCAGGTAAATATCAGAAAATTTAATTTCATTATTAAAATGCTTTAATATATTCTTCTCACAATCGATTAAATAAAGATTACCGTCATTTGTTAAAATTGTACTAAATCTTCCCTCGCACAATATTTTATCAATTATTAATAAATTAATCTGTGAAACAATTTCGTCCTTTAGTGAGATCTCTCCCCACATAAATAATTTTCCTTCTGTAGTGACCGCAAAAGAATTATTTTTCTCGCAATGAATAAATTTAAATTTATATTTGCTTTTAATTCTTCTTGGTATACTTTCACAATCCTTTTGGTCATGCTGATCCCTTTCCCAACTATAAATGTCACCATGTATAGAAAGGGCTAAACAATGATATTCACCACAACTTATATCAATTATCATTGTGTTGTCAAATGTATGCAAAATCTTTGGTTCCAAATAAACATGTTCATTTTTTGAACTTTTATCCAAACCAAGTTGTCCATAATTGCCCCAGGCAAATATTTGATTTTCTTTATTTCTTGCAAACATACAATATCGTCCTTCAAAGAACTCCTCGATTTTCTGATTACGGAGTTTTGGTATTATTACATAACCAGTTACGTTATCGTTATGTCCTAAACCTAATTGTCCTCCAGTATTAAACCCCAATCCATAGACCAAATTCTTCTTTGTTACAAAGAAAGCAAAATAATATCGAGAATTCCATTCACGCGAATAATAATAAAATTCTATATCACTTTCTTGAAATTTGGTCAAATCAATAGAACCCCGAAAACTTCTCGGATTCAATATCTTTTCATTCTTTTGTGCAAAAGATGTGTTAAATTCATCGATATTTAAGTAAATCTTTACGAATGATTTACATATAATATAACTTGGTGTTTTTTCTTCATATGTCACAGTTCTGATGGCATATAATTCTTTGTTTTTAATGTGAATCGTTCCATAAGTAGTTTGATTTTTACACAGACAATGTTCAAGAAATCTTCTATAACTGAATTTACCTTCTTTAATATCATCGTATAAAATCATAAACTTTTGTGCAGTATTAAGTATTTGACAATTTATGGCGACATTCACATCGTTTTTATAATATGTTTTTGTAAGTTCGTTTCTGACACATTTATCAAATTGTCGAGCAGATGCTAATTTCAATCCATTTGTTATGTCATATATATTACCAGTAATTGACATCACATATGAATTATCAAATATGCAAGAAATACACTGAATGTTCCTGTTCAGTTTAATAAAATGAGGTATAGTTATGATTGTTACTTCATATATATTATCAATAATATTTTCATTTGGGTAATTCTCAAGTTGTAGTTTTTTATCACCCCATCTATAGATTACATTATTAGATGAAAGTGCTAGGTATATTGAAACACCACATGCTATTTCAATAATATTCTTGTTGTCAAAATAGTCTATTTTATGAGTGATTGTTGTGTAATTTTCCTCTTCTTGAACTTCATAAGGGAATTTAATCAGTTCATAGATTTCATTATTTTTGGTTCTGGCAAATATGTTATCATATCCATCAAAAAACTCCTCAACATCTTTGCCACACAAATCAGTAATTTCTTCAAATTTGTTTTTATCAAAAATTTCTTTATTATAAAAATAATCTTGTATATTGCCGCCACAGCAATAAACCTTGCCATCATTATCAACACAATAACCATGCTGTCCAAAGTTTATATTTTGCGTGACATGAAATATACGGATATTTTCAATATTGAAATCTTCGGGCAAATAATCAAAAACACGAAATTCATTAATGATTTTAAACATTTTCACTCAAATTATGCGAACAATTATTACAAAATAAACTAAATATTAATTAAAAAATGAATAAAAACTATAAAATTCGTATTAAATATAAACATCACAAGAGAGCCATTGTTAAGGTGTTGACTCTCAACAGTTAAATCCGGTTTTGTAAGGAATTTAAAAAAATACTGGCATTGAATGACGTAACTGGAAATTACATTTTAAATGGACAACATTTTATTCAAGTCGTGTTTGGCATAACAAATTGAGCAAGTGATGAAATTGTTTTGATAAGCGTAAAATTAATTAGTGGTGAGCTAATTCCCTTATAAAATAATTACATGGCAGAGGAAGTCAAAGAATTTATTATAACTCACACTCAGGGAAAAGGAACTCCACTTTATAAGACTTATGTTATCGGAAATAAAGTAGTCAACCAAATATAACTCAAAGACTGATATTTATAGCCTTGCTCATATAACATCAGAAATCTTTCAATTAAGAAATGATGTTCGAAAAATGAAGATTTAAAAAATATTGTAGGTTAGTTTATTTTTTTCTTAACAATTAAATTTCTATAAGTTCCAGTTATTCAACAAATTATATGAACACAAAGTTTGACAATCAATTCAGGAAATTGTTTGTAAATTGTTTGTAAATTGTTTGTAAATTGTTTGTAAATTGTTTGTAAATTGTTTGTAAATTGTTTGTAAATTGTTTGT
>JAQIWF010001283.1:0-12584 GCA_034694965.1 Ceratozetes gracilis | reverse complement strand
CTGAGAAACTAATTTTGAAATTAATTGATTAAAATAAATAAATGCTATTGAAGTTCATTTTATAATCATATCTTTCATATATATTAAAGGAGAGCATTTTAATATGTTCTAGGGCAGGTATGGGTAAAAAGCATATAATTAGTACATTAATTACGACCTAAACTGCTTATAAATTGACTTGATAGGACTATTATCTTATTAACTATTGCTGGTTGACATATAATTGCTGGTTAATACAATTTTTGAATGTTTTTAGAACTTTTCCTAGGTATGCACTAGTTATAAATTAAAAATACTTGTTAATGACAATCTTGTTGGTTGTTTCAAAAGTTCTTGCTAATTACTTAAAATAATTAGTCTTGTTACTTTTAACATGTTAAATTTAGTCAGATAAGTTTCTTAATTTATTGTTAATTGTTTAAATCACAGATTGGCATTTTAAACTTGGCATATCTAGCTCATTTATGTGCAAAACAAAGAAATCGATGAATGACTTCACAGTAGATAGTATAATTTGGATCAAATGATCTAGATCAATGTTTCTTTGTTGTTTAAATTGTGTGCTTGGTTAAAGTTAATTTGTAAAATATTTATATAAGTAATCTAGATAAAATGAATAGGTTTATGGTTGACAACAGTGACCAGATCAATTAAATGATGATTGATTTGAGCGGATATTACTATGTAAAAAGTTTGATGACAATTCTATGCTATTATTTTAATGTTTACTAGGTTATTAGTCATGAAAGGAACAAAACAAATATTTACAAAAGAACTGAGCTTTCTTAATTAATAATATGACCAGTGCTGCTTAAAAAGAAAGAGGGTTTAAAATATGTAGCTTGTTATTTATGCTGGTCATCAAGCAAATCTTACAAAAACTGGTGTTTTAACTCACAAAGTTCAGGTTCATAGTATATTAACGTGGAGAGATATGTACTTTCATATGTACTCTACGTAGCTAAGAATATGGCTATCCCTTATCCTGGTTGATTTCGGAATTAAGCTAGAACAATCAATAATAAATAGATGAGTTCTCACCATCCACAATACTCAAACAGTTAAAGATGAACATGGTATATTTTAATTGCATAGAGGAAATAATAAACTTAAATATATGTACAATCAACTAAACTGGTCAGGATAAACTAGATTAGTTAACTACCTGAAAGATATTGTTTGAATAGGCTAGGGTTTAAACTGTCTGTGAATGAATTGTTAACTTTATGCTATGTAGCTAGATGTTAAATTTTAGGAATCTTGCTCATCTTTGGTTGATTATTAAAATTTATTATCTTGTTAATTCTATGCTAATTATATGAAAGTCTGTTTACAAAATGTTCAGTTCATTTGTCATATAAATGAAACTCTATTTGTTTGTATTAACTCTGTTTTAACTGAATTTGAATGACAGATATAGTGTTAAAAATCAGTGGTTATCACACTTTCACTAAAGTATTGGTTATTTTGTGCCATAAACTCAATAAAGACATTTGTGTTACATTTCTTAAGCTATAGATTACTTATTGAATACTTTTATGGTATTTCCTCTCATAATAAAGTCCTGATTTGAGATCACTCTTCGAGATACGTCTGAACTCTAATTAGTAATAATTTTGTTCACAAATAAGAAAATATTTATGCATTTGACTGAAGGGATGGGAAAGAGAGATAAAAAGTACTGAAATATATTACAATGGTTTTAATACTTAAGGGATAGGATTGAGCAAGGGATACAACTCAGTTCTGTTATAAACTTGCAAATGAATACCCGTAATTGAACTTGCTTAGGCATTGTATTAAAAGAACTGAAAATAATTTTCTTTTATTAGTTCAAGTTAAGATTCATAATCTATTTGCTTTTGTTCAATTTTAACTAGTTCAAACATTATAAATTATTTAATATAGGGATATTGTTTTTTTGTGCACAAAAATTATCAAAAGATACATGCAATACTCGACATAACTCAAATAATATGATCTAACCTTGTTCAAATTAGTAGAATACTTGTTAATGCTATTTTAACTTGTTTTACAACACAATTGCTGTTTATAATCTAATTAGAATTTGTTAAAACACTGATCATACTGACCAAGATAAAAGTTTTTAATCCTAGATTATATCCATGTTTAAAGGGTTGTTCCATGAATTTACCTTTATTCATCTACAGAATATTTTTATAACTAAATCTTATCATAAATTAGAACATTTTTCTTTAAACATCATTAACTACTTGTTAAAATTAAATTATTTGACATTAAACCTTTTATTCATTTCATTAATTACTTAGTTAAATCTTAAGTTATTTTCTAAAAGTTTTTAGTTAATTATTTGTAAATTCTTAATAAACTTTTTATAATATTTTTATAAAGTCTCAATATTTTCTCAAAGATTCTTTCAATGAATTCTCACTTAACTTCTCAATAACTTTTCAATAAATTCTTAATATTTTTCTCAATTAATTATCAATAGTTTCTCAAATATTATAGATTCGTTATATTTATTCATTTTTTCAACTAAAGTCTATTTCCTGTAATACATGTTAAAACTTATTATTACCAGAATGCAATCGTTTCATATAATATCTAATAATAATAAAATCATATCCTTTCTCATAAAATTGCTTATTAATGTGTTAAGTACCAAGATAAATCAATTTATTTCTAAAAATATCTCAAATGCAAATCAAATAATATGTATAGCAATTCATTTCTTTTGAATCCTGTATTTTGCCCATTATATCCTGTTAACAACCTTATGGATATTGCTTATCATTAATTGTGTAATACTTATCATAAAATTTGAACATGGTTATTTCTTAACTCTATATTATATTAACTATTATTCATTAATTAGTCTGAGTCTTGCACGGATGGAAGTGATTATAAGCTTGATAAAATCAATTCACAGGAATTATTAGTAATTTTGGTTAAATGCTTTTAGTTCATATAAAATATAGATTTGTTATTTTCCACAACTATAGATTTAGAAAACGAATTTTTGAAACTATAAAGATTATATTATATACATATAAAATACATTTTTACAATTTATTTATTTAAACTGCTGATTCTGTTAGGGGAGGGGGATAACTATCATAGGCCTCATAGATGTGTGCATTTCTTCTTTGTAACATCTCTTCCCATCGAGATTTATAAGCAAATAGATACCTTTCATTCACACTTAACAAATGTCTGATTAACTGCTTTTTATAGTATAAATAGACATTTGTGAGTATTAATATCGCAACTATTGAAATGAATGCCAACTCATATTTCCCTATAGTGAATCCCTTTATAAACAAGATCTCACGACGAATTCTTTGCAAGTGTAAGATAAGCACAGTATACCTGTCATTAAAATAACAATAGTAGGGCTGGAAATCATTTATATCAATCGATTTGTCAAGTGTTATGTTAAACAGATAATTATTAAATAATTTTCGGTCAATGATATTGTTTTGCCAATTTTGGCCAATTTCTGTCAGAGTAAGCTTGATCAAATTAAATGTAAAGAAAACAAAACTTTTGTGCTCATCGTTTGTAAGATTTGTTTTGGGCGTATAACTCACATAATGTGAATATAAAGTGCGGTTCATTGCAAGATCATCTAATAATTCTAGATCCTGTGAATAATACAATTTTCTTTGGTAAACCTCTATTTCGTCTGAATTTGCACAGAAATCCATGATTGTATCTTTTACTGAAGAAATAAATGTTTTCTCACAATACTTAATATCATTTTGAGATAATTCAATGGACTGGTTTGAATAACAAGGATTGAATATCTGTGTCTCTAAGGCTATTATTTCCTGTGAGTTAGTGTCAACTATTAAAGTAGTGAATAGCATTATAGCTGTCAATAGCATTGTTCGATCAGAAAGAGGTTTCATTTTACGTGGCTGTTCAGGGCTTTGATTTTCAATAACTACTTCTTCAAAAACTTGTTCCTCACTTTCATTATTTAATTCAGAGTGTTTATAAATGGGACTTTCTTTTCTTATTAAACGTTGTCTAATTGATTGTTTTCTCTTTAGTCTCACACAATAAATTATAGTGAATATCATTGCAGCCAAGAAAAACACAAAAAATAAGATATCAAATATACTGGGTGACGAATCAGGTGCAAGTGGCAGAGTTTGATCTTTTAATATTTCTAAGCTATTCAATTCACTTTTGACATGATTATCTATTGCATCAAAGTTATAGTTATGCAGATTAGACATAAGGTGAAAGTTAATTTTGTCAGAATATTTGGGAACAAAGTCTTTTTGCACACTTATTGAATAGTTTTGACTGTGAAACTCAATGTTTCCAATTGTGAAACTAGTGGAAGTTGGCAAGGCAAACACCCAACTTGGACACTCTAAGAAACGATCATACACATTTATCATTAATGAGTTGCAGTATATGTAATTAGTGGTCGCTATTTGTTTGATTTGAACTATATCTGTTGGTAATATCAAGTGCTTATCTGCACAGTTAAGGTTTGCCCAAAATTTTGCTGTCATATTTAATGGTACTGGGGCTTGACATGTCTTATTCTCTACATTTGAAGATAAAATTAAATTTAGATACGATTGCTGACTGGGAGGAAGTGCCGTAACACAATCATCCTCTTCTGAATAGATCACATCAGTTGGTCCTACATATACCTGTGGACATAATATCGTTTTGTTTTCGGGTCTGCGGTAGAGAGTAAATGAGTCACTTCTCATTAGATGTACATTTGGTTTGATTGTTTGAACATCAAATACTAAAACAATTGATTTACGCAAAAGGTCTAGATCACAACTTAATGGCTGAGCATTGTTCAAATTGCAATAGGGTGTACATGGTAAACTGAAATTATAGATATCCATTAGCTTATAAGATACCTTTCCGCTATTCCAATCACGTGCAATGTCTTGTAATGAATTTTTAACCATCACAAAGCGAGCAATAATATTTGAGATATAATAAATTGATCTTGGCATATTTGAATTAAGCAGGTTAACTGCTTCAGTTACCGAATTCAAAGCATTTCCAATATCCTTTATTTCCTTTTGCAATTCTGTTAAAATATCTTTTACTTTTAGTTCGTTTGCCTGCATTTCTTGTAATTTTCTCATTAATTCTTTTTGTTTTTCTTCTAAAAAGTCAACTCTCTTATTTAACTTAGAAGTAGACGTAATTGTGCTAGCCGACACACCAATAGTAGTGCTAACCGCTACAGAAATTAATGCAATTATGCCCATGGTTATAAATGCAAGTCTTTTATTGCGTTTCAGTAAAATATCCTTGGTGGTTTGGTCTTCAGGACTTTTACAAAATTTTGACAATGGTTCAATAAAATTATCTTTAAAGTGATCATTACAATACTCATACTGTTCTTGGCCCTGGAATGCTTTGAATGGCTCTTGTAAAAATATTTCACAAGGACTTTGAAATTTAATATTAATTAGTATTCGGCTAGAACCACTCACTACACTTCTTGATGTTTTTACCCAAATAACAGGGTTACTTTTCTGAAATGAGCAGGCACTCAATGTTATTATCAAAAGTAGAGTAGCTATAATGCATATAAAATCGCCAAGATGTTTGGGTTTTTGTAACATCCGAGCAGATCTACGAGGGGAGGGTTCAGGTAATTCTACTCTTAAAGGCACTACTTGTGATTGAGGGTTTGTCACTCTGGTTATTTCAGTGGTTTGACCAGGGTTACTATTTTGTGTTAAATTCTCTGGATTTAATGTTTGATTGTCAAGTACAGTATTATCACTATTATTTGAAGTGATTGGTGGCAATAAATTTTCACCTTGGTCATTATCCTCAGGATCACTCCATGAATATATTTCTGTGCTACTTGAACCACTATTCATTTCATCAGGTTCAATATCTGTTGAATCAGAAATACTTTCAATTATGGGTTTAGCCTTTGGCTTTAAGTCATTAATATATTTAAACAAGGTCTCCCTGGGAAGACATGGCTTAAGTCGCGAGACATGGATTTTGTCAATTATTGGCTTTTTATCCTTTACACTCTGAATGGTATAATTAACTGGAGAGGTTTTCTCAAGTATTTGAAATGGTCCATGAAATTGAGATATGAATTTAGAAGGTTTTCCCACTATTCGCTTAGGATAATATACCCAGACCAAATCACCTTGTTTATAAGTAACATCTCTTCGCTTTTTGTCATATTGACTTTTATTATAAAGTCCGCCTTTTTTAATATTTTTGTATGCAATAGACCTTGCATCTTGCATCGGTCCAACTATATTCTCAACTAGATGACCTACATCTGGATAAGATTGATGGATTACTCCCAGATTAAAATCTGCTGGTTGTCTTGGTTCAAAACCATAAGTCAAATAGAAAGGGGTGAACTTGGTGGTTCTATGCACACTTGAATTATAAGCATACACACATTGATTAATGCACTGATCCCAAATCTTAGAATTTTTACTGACATACATTCGAATCATTTGTATTAATGTCTTATTATATCTCTCAGTAATGCCATTAGTCTGTGGGTGAAATGCTGTGGTGGTCACTGGTGACGAACCCATTGTTTGAAATATAGCCCTGCTAAATTTACTGCGGAACTGGCTGCCTCTGTCACTTAACAATACTAACGGACTACCAAACCTACACACAATATTATTGACATAGAAGTCCACAACTTCCTCGCTTGTGTCAACTGGATATGCCTTAACCTCGGCCATTTTTGTGAAAGCGTCAGTTCCTACTAATAACCATTTATTTCCCTTGTCAGTTTTAGGTAGAACTCCAACCCAATCTAATGCCCAACAATGTCCTGGTCCTTCACTAAAGACTGGTACCATTAAACCTGCCTTTGCCACTGTAGGCGCTTTTCCTGTCTGACAACATTCACAACTCTTAATGTACATCTCAACAATTGTATACATGTTTGGAAAATAAAACCTATCCTTCAATTTTGCAAGAGTTTTATCTAATGACAGGTGTGCTCCATAGATATCGTCATGAAAACTATATAACACATCGAAATACAACTCTTTTGGAATACACACAACTAATTTCTCAGAATTTTTTGACCTTTGAACTTGATAGAGAATTCCGTCCACAATAGTATAGCTATTGCTAATTGATAGATCATTTCTATTTGAATTTTCTATTAAGGTTTTATAGATATCCTTAAAGTACAAGTCTTCCTGTTGCATGTCTGAGAGCTTTTCTCTTGCATTTAAGCTTGGTTCTAAAACTATATTATATGAGTATTGCTCAAATAAGTCTGGCTCTGTTTGCGGTGGTTCTACCGGATGTCTCGATAAAGTGTCTGCATATTTGTTAGTACGACCTGGTTTATAGATCACTTCATAGTCAAACATGCTTAGCTGTAAGGCCCATGAGATGAGTCGTGCACTCAAATCCTTTTTACTCGCTAGCCATTTTAAAGCTAAATGATCCGTACAGATGGTAAATTTTAACCCGAGCAAATAGCATTTAAACTTGTCACACGCGTGAACAATTGCGGCACATTCCTTTTCCGAGATACAATAATTCTTTTGCTCAGTTGCATTCAACATGCGACTAACATGACTAACTGGATGATATTTTCCCTCAAATTTCTGTTCGATCACACCTCCAATTGCATAGCCGCATGCATCAACAGTTACCATGATCTCAAGCTTGGGATCAAAATGTATGAGTACTGGTTCCTTAGTCATAATCTCTTTGATTTTATTAAATGACTCATTTTGTTCATAATTCCAAACAAACGGTTCATTTTTCTTAGTTAGTTTAGTCAATGGCATACATATTTTAGACCAGTTTCTAACAAAAGATCTGTGATATCCCGCACACCCTAAAAATTGTCTGACTTCACGTACAGTAGTTGGAGTCGGCAACTGAATGATTGATTTAATGCGGTCTGGGTCCATTCTTATTTGATTGCCGCCAACAATATGCCCTAGTATTGAAATACTCGTTTTGGCAATAGAACATTTGCTTGATTTGATGGTAAAACCGCTTGCTTTGATCTTTTCTAAAACTAGTTTCAAATCAGCTAGGTGTGTTTGAAAATCTTTAGAATAGACAACAATGTCATCAATATAACAAATCACACATTTCCACTTAAGTTCAGCCAGAACTCTATCCATTGCTCTCTGAAAAGTTGAACTTGCACTTTTTAAGCCAAAACACATTCTAAGAAAAGCATAGCTTCCATCTTGAGTACAGAATGTGGTTTTCTTAATATCCTCATTATTAATTGCTATTTGCAAATAACCTTGATTCAAATCTAAGGCTGAGAAATAAATAGCACCTCCCAAAGCGTCTAAAATGTCTGAGACTCGGGGTAATGGATAATGGTCACTGAGGGTAATTGAATTTAGTCTGCGCCCATCAAAACACAATCTAAGTGAATTTTTGCCTGTTTTCTCATCAATAGTCTTTTTAGAGACAATTACTACAGGAGAGCTATAATCAGAGATAATTGGAGTGATTAATCCCATTGCTTGCCATTCCTTAACTTGTGAGTTTATAAACTCTCTTTGAGGCCAAGAATATCTATAAGGGTGACTTCTAATAGGGGGATGACCAGTAGTGTCAATTGAATGCTCAAGCACATTGCATAAACCAATATTTCTTTCATCAAAAGAGAAAGTATCGCTAAATAGCAAAAGTAACTCATTTACGTCAAATTTCTGTTCTTCACTTAACTCTGTATTAATTTCGAGTTTGTTGTTACTCAATTTATCTTGCATTAAAGCAACTGGGTCATAAGAAAGTGTTTTCTTATCTGCTTGATTGATTTGTGTTGGATTAACTGGAATGTCTTCATATAAATTGTTAATATAATATTCAATGTGTAACTCCGGGACAGTTTTAATATTACTTTTATAAATAGTTTCTTTTGCTTTGTTTATTCTGTATTTGATCACTTTACCAAGAGCTTGGCCATTTTGTAATTTATATGGTTCTTGACCATGGTATATTAGAGATACCAAAGCTGTGCCTCTTTCAAAATTAACCTTGTTAACCTTTACGGACAGACATTCATTATTGAAAATTTTTCTATCGGTAAATACTAGACCAACAAAACTGGGTGTTTGTCTCCAAGTGGCGGCTGAAACTTTGATATCATAAACTCTGTTTGGTATTAACATTAAAGTTTTACGCGAGTGAATGAGGTTAGTATCTGTGTCTTCAAAATTCGCCGCTTGTGGTTGAATAACGTTAACATAAATGTTGTTAACTGGGTCTTTAAATTTGATTGTTTTAGTCGCACAATCTATGTAAGCGCCGGATCTGATATTAAAGTCATTACCAAGTAACATTTGGTGTCTAAAATTTTTAATTACTGTGGGGCAAATTAAAAGAATTTCATTCGTACCAGGAACTCTTACATCCACATATGTTTTGCCTAACACATTAATGTCTGTATCATTAGCGGCTTTAAGAACTGGTCCATCATATGGTATGATTTCACCATTCAATTTCTCACAAAGTTTCTCATCGATTAATGATATTTCACTCCCTGTATCAATCAATGAAATAATATCTCTGTCATTTACTTTGAGTTGAATGTAAATCAAATTTCGGTTATCAGTATTGCCTTGCTTATTTATCTGATTGACATATACTAAATTAGATTTACTGATTTCAGGTGGCTTTTGATTAGCCTGATTTTGGGGACACATTCTAACATAATGACCAAAACCTCCACAACCGTGACATCTCTGCTCACCTTGAGTATTTCGTGAATTACTCAATTGTCTGGGTACATCGAATGTCACCTTTTTAACTTGCTCATCCTTGTTAGGACCGTTATTTGAATTATCCCTGATTTTAGGAAATGTATTGTTAGGATTGGGTGAACTTGGTCTACCTTGGTCATTATTATTTGAATAACCACTATTATTGCGATAGATATAATTATTTGGATAAGGATTACTATAAAATGGATTAAAGCCATTCCCTCTTTGATTAAAACCATTTTGGTATTGATTACCTTGATTAAAGTTTGATCTGTTTTGATTACCTTGGTAATACTGATTTGCGTAATAGTTAGGGTTATAATTGGAATTATAATTTGAATTATAATTAGGGTTATAGTTTGGATTATAACGTCTTGGCTCTCGATAATTAGGATAAAACCTATTATTGTCAAATTGGTAATTGTTAGTTCTAAAATTGCGATTGAACTGACTTTGATTACTGTATTGGTTTTGACCATAATGTTCATTTGACGGGTTATCGTAACTAATGTTATTATTGTAACGAGGATACTGTTGTTGGTATCTCTCATTTCTCGGCATTGGATTGTTTCGGGGTGCGCTCACTTTTAATTGACCTAACTGTTTAGTATTTTCCTCTAATTGGGTTTGGATTGATTTCATGTACTCTAGTACTACTTTATTGCTATTCTCACTTTCATCAGAATATGTTCTAGAGTAAGGCATTATTTGGATTGCTTCCTCAGCTAACTGAGCGGCTAATATTAATTCATCTAAATCTTTAGGGTCTTTTATTTTGACTTCTCTTTCAATTTCTGGCAATAAACCAATTTTAATATTGTACAATATCTCATTGTCGCTCATTTTATGGTTTACTTTGGCACACATTGTTTGTTTCTCACAAATATAACTCTTTACTGGTTCTCTTGAACCTTGTTTTCGTCTAGACAATTGTTCTCTGTAATAATTTTCTCTATCACCTGGTAAAAAGTGATCAATGAATCTGTCTTTGAGCTCATCCCAATCGGCTGGGGGGTTTCTGCATATAGTAGTGACATATCTGTACCACACTTTCCCGGGACCAGCTAAATAGATACCAAATCGATCAAACTTATTCTGATCAGTCCAATTCTTTGATTTTGCATGTTCCTCATACTCTTGGACAAATTCTACTGCGCTATAAGAGAACTCTCCATTATATGAAGACATTTTTAATTGACTTCCTGTGTTTAGGACATTATTTACAGAGTCTGTAATGATTTTAGCAAAATCTCTGGCTGTCATTTGAGGTGAACCTGAAGTTTGAGTAGTAGTCATTTTGAAAATAGTCAATTATTTTAAATAACTCGATCAAAAACGTGATTTGAGGATAAAGTATTGCAATTTTACAAAAATTAATCAATTAAATCTTAAACTTATTCTAAATATGCAAGGTAATACTCTCAAAACCTTGAATACAATATATTTTCAATAAAAATCACTTAAAATACAATTAATTTTCAATCTTAGCTCAATTATCCCTTGAATTTTGCTTGATCTCGTCGTTGATTTGCTTGACCGTCTTTACAATGAAGGCTTAGACTCAATACTTTTGTAATGTTCATTCAATGTCATTAAACACTTTTGGTAGAAATCTCTTCGATTTTGTTTGATTTCGTGACTTTTGCTAGTTGATTATTAGAACTCTTGTCCATTTGTGTTCGATCCTGTCCTGTTTGATATCTTGATCTTGTCTGTATCCAATCCTTTTGTCTCCAATTCAATCCTGTCGCGGACGCCAAAATGTGACCGGGTCCTTCTCTAAAGTCCCTCACGAGTGTCTCTTCTCTCAACTCACTTACTTTGAATGTTTATTATTCTTGATGATTTGATGGAAATAAGTAATTTTAGACGGAATTTGGCAAAAACATAAAAATAGTTTATTCAAATGGACCTGGTTTAGGTACAGTATTAAAAATAAACTTAACACATGTTCTGATAAGTATAAAAACACATTATATTCTCTGACACTTAGAATCTATAATTAACTGAGTTTTCACTCAAACAATGATATTCTGTGCTTTTCACTCAAGAATCGCACATCAGTGAAGAGTTAGAGCATAAGAGCTAACCACAGCTCAACCACAATCGGTACTCCCCGTCCTCTCACTTTACATACGGTTTTATACTTAACTAATGAACAGTATTACACAATTTGAGTCATAAACGGATACAGATTACAAGTAGTGATAAGACCATGCTTACAATATCGCAGTCAATGTCTGTCTCGTTGTCTGAAACCTCTTCAGCACTCAACTGATGGCTATTTTCTGTGATTTCAATCGATATTTGATTGGATTCTCGAGAAGTGGTCTTCAATTCAATGTCTGGACATAAGAATTAAAACTAAAGATTAAAACCAAATATATTTGAGTAAAACTCACCCTTTAATTGATTTCGAGTTAACTCTTCTATTGAAACAAAACACGATTTTTGACACTCTTTTAGAGCTTTGATTTCATTAAACAAATCAAAGACTTCTTTATTCGAAGCAATCGTTTCATTGATTTCATTGAAATAATTAAAGTATTTTTGATAACAATTTGAGAGTAATTTAAATCTCATTAAATCGGTTTCCAAACAATTGATTCTTCGCTTCATTTCATTGCTTTTTGAATACAAGTCTTCTCGACTCAAATCACGTAATACTGAAGTGAATGACATTATAATTGACTTAAATTTGGATTAATTTGTAAACAATTTAATACAAAATTAGTGACAAAAACAAGACTTCATTGAAATCAAAACATTGATTCAAAACAATATAAAAAATGTAAACAAAAACATGTGATTCATATTCAGTGCTATTCATAGACGACGTAATGCTTTAAATCACTTGAATTT
>JAQIWF010001282.1:0-12584 GCA_034694965.1 Ceratozetes gracilis | reverse complement strand
AGAGAGAGAGAGAGAGAGAGAAAGAGAATTATTGAAAAATTATTCTGCGCTGATTCTAATATCAATTCAATTCGTAAGTGTTTTGCAATGAATTTAAATTTGAGTTAACTTTGAAAATAACAAAATTTGATGATTGCTTTGGAAATGATTACATCAAATATGAATAAAATATTCTTTCTTCTGAAGAAAGTTATACAATGATTGTCAGAGAGGGCCCGGAATAGTGCCGGAGGGCAAAAGGTGTTCGCGTGGTGGACAGTAAGAGAGTCCGAGTCGTGGGAATGAATAGGCTTTTCTCCAGTAGAAGACGTGCCGACTATAGTAGGTATACAACAACTTCTTTGCTTTAATTTGAGGTCTGATTCAACTGACAATCAATAAATACTGTGTCTTACAGTTCGGGCGTCGGTAACACTATTTCAATGCCTTAACTTTGAAAATATTAATAAATTATAGTTCAAAGCTATAAAAACTTATTTTTCAATAATTTATTCAAATTATCAGATTTTGAATATTTCAAAAATATATCATTTGGTATAAAACCAATAAATCGAACGCCCCTTTTGGTCACACATTTATTAAATGCGAAACCTTGGTCACTTAAATGTCATAAATTGATCTTGAGTTTTAAAAATTGAATTATAATCCAGTTGTTTATGTTTGTTGAGATGAAAGTCCTCACAACTGAAAGTGAGACACAATTTGGTTCACTTGATTGCGATCTTAAAAGGGCTTAAATCGGGTCAAGAATTAAAGTTTAAGCAATTGATTGATCGATAAATAAAGACATTACTATTATATCAAATGACATGATTTCTTAAATTTCAATACATTTGTTGACTCAATAAAACTTAGAGACATTCAAATGATTTATTCTGAGATTTGCAAAACACTCCAATCTTGAAGTGCTATAAACCAATAATTAGAGGATTCGGAGTAATAATCAAGAATTTCCATTAAGTCCTGAATTTAATGGAAATGTGATAAGTTTTATGAGCCACCATTATTCCGCTCTTGAGAAATTCACGAACAAGACTGGGGTATAATCTCTTTCTATCTACTCTTGGAATAATTGGTCAATGAGTCCGATTATATCCAATACATATTAACCTATTTTCTAAAAACGTTAAAAAACTAAATCATAGAAAATGTTTATTTCGTGATTTTAAAGAATAATTGAATTTAAAAGAAGTTCTCATTAATTAAAACTAAGAGATAGTAAACAATTGATTAATAATATGATAAGAGATTCGGCGAAAACCTGATGTCTGGAGAGAATTCAAATTAATATAATTTATTATTAGAAAAGAGTATAAAATTAAAGTTTAATGAAATCGTTTCTTATTTTAATTAAATGCTTATTAAGTAATACGAAGATTATAATAATAATAATGAGTGTGAGAGACAAGAGTTTGGCCCAAATATGATGTCCTCAAACATTGAATATATTAGCGTTGAATAAAGAGAAGACAGAAATTGATTTGATTTTAAAGCAAAGTTTACCGAAAAAGTTGCACAGAATCAAGAGTGAGGAGCTCTAAGACAACCAGAAACCAGGGGTATGGCCTGATTTGCTACTGCCAGCTGGTGTTCTAAGGGATGGCCACTAAGAAGTATAGAGCCTTAAGGTATAGTGAGTGAGTCAGACCGTTCTCACGTTAGTCTTTCACCTGTTTCGGCACGCGATGGCTAATGGCATAGACGTCACAACGAACTGAGTACCAGAGCTCAGAACTCAACGACCCAGTCGTGGGAAACGTGGGAACAGAAGCCCAACACTTATTCTTTTTACTTCAAGTTTTCTCTATAAAACCAGTGAATGCCTCAAAAATCTTACAGTTTTGAGTCCTCTCCCGATATCCTAATATTTTTCTCTCCTTTTTTCTCACATTTGTTCAGAACTACAAAATTTGTGAGATTTTCATTTAATCTATTGTCAAATGACACCGTAGTGAGAGTGCACTACAGGTGCTCTACCTGTTCCACACTACCCGTAGTAGCCCTCAAATACAGTCATTTAATTTCCATTCAATGAAATAAATCCTTTTTATTAGACTTAATATTGTAGTCACCGATTGTCGCCATAAACTCTATAAAAACAAATCGCAAAGTAATTGAGAGAATCAAACGAAATATAAATTTATTTATTTTGAACTTTTGTTTAATTAAAATATAGTTAACAGAATCGGTAATTATTTTCATCAAAATTGAATTAAAAACCTTTCAATCAATGCTTAAGTGATTGTCATTAAAAGCCTTTGGAAACAAAACCCTGAGTTATAACTGAGAGGAAGTGCTGTCAATCAGATTCAGAGCCGATACTATGTTTTAGAATTTGATAATTGAATTAAAAATAATATACTCTTAAAGGGAAACAAAACATTAATAGGAGATAACGTAATATTTGATTAATACATAATTAATCTATTTATTAATGCACCGCAACTTTCGTGCAGACACTCTGTCGGTGTACTTCGAGGGCTGTTCTGATAAAAGGAAGGATTCACTCATTGAAGAGACCGCAGATGTCGATTGGCTTAAGTGGTCCATTGATTCTGTGCTATTTTCGAGGGATTTCCAGATTGTCTGATCATTGAATTCACTGTTGACGGCGTCGACAAAGATCTTTAGGAGAGGCTTCTCGTCGGAGGTCTCCAACATTTTACGGACCAAATCTTCCAATCGATATAAATGTTCGTCGAATTCGTGCGGAATTTGAATTTTCATAAAAGCGGCTAATTTTGCCAAATATTCGACATTCGGACCGCATATGCCTTTGGAGAGTGTGATGTCGATTGCAATTTGTTCCAAAGGCGCTGACCCCACAAATAGGGGATTACAGGGCAATGCGATATATACCAGAACTGGAAACGGCTCTTCTTTGGGATCTCTTGGATAAAATTGAGTGATAATTGTTGTATAACCGCCAATAGACTGTTCCCGGTCTGTCAAATAAGCTAAAGTCGACTTTTCGTCTGTGAACTGGAAGGCCCGGCCCCAAGTGGACACCTGTGCCAAAGGCAGACATCAAAAGTAATTATATGTCTGAATAAATGAATAGATAATAATCAGCACTCGATTTGTTTTCGTATTATCTCTTCAATGGTTTTCTGAATACAATTTTTCTCTCTTTTTCCCTAAAATTGTTTTCAAAGCCATTAAACGCTTCCAACAATTTTCTGGTATTTATTTAGAAACCGAAAACACTGACAACTAATACACCTTTCCTTCAGATATCACTCGTCTTTGAGTTTAATTTAAAAGACGTTTGATTTAACAGATGAGAGGACACTCGTCAGGGGACAGACGTCAGGATATGACTGGAGATCGGGTTGACTACAATTTTTGGCAATAATTTTTCGCTTCATTGCAGCGGAAATTTAGGACTCAATTGAAAAGAATAATAGAAATTAAAAGATAAAGAAATAGAAAGAGAGGGTAGAAAAGGATCGGTGTCTTGGAAGCAATGGTCTCTCACTTTGGGACTCATAACAAATTGAGAGCAGAGAAAACCCGTCCGCACTGTTCGGACACGAATTATGATATTTGTATTTCAAGTTCAGTGACCTGTTTTTCACATAAGACATGCCTCAACATTAGAAGACCACTTGTGTCGGGTGCTCTAATAATAAATTAAATGAATGAAGAGTTCATTTTCCCTCAAGACTTAGTCGCAAAAGTAAAATCATAAAAACAACACAAATAATAATGATATTAATAATTGCCAATTATTGTAGGCTTTAATGACTTTTCCAGGAATATATTCCACATTATGTCTGGAGGGCAACGAATTAATTGCCTTAAACTCTATTTTGTTGTCTTTTTTCAAACCAAACTCAAATATTAGTCACTTTTATTAAATTAACTCAAAAATTGTCAAAAACTTAAAAGTCTATTAAGAAACGGAAGAAATGACTATTTTTTCCTCCAATTTAATGACATTTATTTAAATCATTTAATAAGTTTAATGTAGATTTCAATCAAAGCTCATAATTGTTAGTAAGAGAGAGAACTCACCCCTTCCTCTTCCATTAGTGTCACCACTCGTCCCAACTGTAAAAATCATAAGAAACACAATTTAGATATTTTTAAACTTCAAATTAGATTTAGAATAAGGACTTTAAAAATTTCACTCTTTAAAAAAGCTTGCTAATTTCAAAATTCAAGTAATTGAGCTTGCTATGCTCAAGGTTATTGAGCTTATTAAATGACATAACATAAAATTTATAGTTTATATCGATAAAAGAGAGCGAAAGGAATAACAAAATTTTGAAATTAAAGTCTTATTTTGCGTCAGAAATGTCTAATAAGTTCGTAATAACTTCAAAATGATTTGTAGGAAAAAATTGATAAAAAGCTATAATTTTTAATTCCTGGCAATCGAGTGAATACCAGTGTTAATCAGTTTTAGTCACAATTTTAACTATAAAATGATCTTTAAATTATAAAATACTTAAGTTGAAGAGATCCATAAAATTATCTTGATAATTAAGACCTCAGCGATTTCTTGATTAGTTTAAAATCTCAAATTACATTCAAGATTTGAAAGTATTCATGGCAAGTTTATGTGCTTTTAATTCCCTTGATTAGTATTTTTATAGTCCATAGATTTTCATCTAGAATAACTATCACAAGAATTTGCTAAAAGTTGCTAGATTACAAGATGCTGTTAGTGTTTGCCATTGAACTTGTGTTGAGACCAAATAATTAATAAGCAGTTAATTGAAATTTTGAATCAATTGATACTCTGATTACCAAAAATTAATTGATTTTGAATTTAAGAGCAAAGTCTACACATTAGAGAACATTAAAAATGAATGACTTTATGATAAAACTATCGATTAATCAAAAGTAAATGTTTTCTTTTAATGGATGGAAGGGATAACCAACCAAGAGCAACTTCAGGGAGGTAAGGAACAGGTCAAATTAACTCATGTTATCGAAAGATCTCTGCAATTTGAGAAACTATTCAAAATGGCTGCCAAAAAGACGCCATTTTTATCCATAAATAAAGATAAAATAGTTTCAAGGTTGAATTCTGTTTGTCATAGTTTACATTCTTTACATGCAGTTAAAAATTAGCAAAAATAGTGAAAAATGTGCACAAAAATAGAAGGACCTCTATTTCTGTAAAACTTGGTCCAAGGTTACCCCTCATTAATAGAAAGTGTGCATCGAATTGAATAACAGGAATCCTTTAAAATATATAAATGAGTTAAATATTTTGAGTTAAAACTTTGAGATCACGAATCAAAGAGCATTCTCTCATCAAAATTGAAGCAATAATTGAGTGAAAAAGCAGTCCATCATAACTAAGATTTATTGAACCGAAGTCTAGATTTCGATAAATTGAAAATCAGTGAAACTGAAAATTGCCGAATGACTGGATAGAGTGAAATCGAGAAATGTGCTGTTGGTTGGGTTAATATATTACAATCTTAATGAAAACGATGAGCCAATTGATGACATCAATAGAATCAATGAAACAGTTGTTAAAACAAATGTTTGAATATTTTTGAAGTATTTGTTCACAAATATATTTACAGTTACTGTAAGGCATACAAACAACTTGTTATTTATTAATGGATCCCAAATATGAACTCAATTTCACAATCATTTTATAATTATATGCGTGAATAGTGAGGCCGAGTTCAGGCTTATTATAAAGGGGTTACTAATTATTAAATATACTGAATTCAAACCACTAATGAACTATAAGATCATTAATCATATAATAACCATAAGAGAGAAGATCTTAAAACCTCTATCGATATAATAATCAAATGCTTTAAAATTAAATCTGAAGTTAAATGACATCAAAGATAACACGAATCGGAATTTTGTTTTATTCACTCTTATCTTAAAATGTGATTCAATTTATATAAAATTTAATTAAATGTTTGATATTGTCTTCAAACCAATAGATAGATATCATTAGGTATTTGACATCATATCGATTGTAAGCGGAATTCATATCAAATTAATTTCTGAAACAAAAATTGAGTTAAAAATATTGGAGAAATCCTTTCATTAAGTGTTGGCTTCCGTTGACTCAATGCTATCGGTTATCAAACAGACATTAAAAAGCTCAACAAATGTTGGCTTTTGTCAAATTGACAGACAATTCATACGATATTAACAAACAAATAAAATATATTAAAAATTCCCAATGAGTTAGAAATCTGTTCATAAATAGAGAGAATTAATTATCAAATATTAATACTTTGAAAATACTTTTCTCTTGAATTACTCGTCGAAACGAATCAATAGAAAGGATGAAAAAGTGATTAAAAACGCCGAACGAAGAAAATCAAGATTAAAAGTAACAGAAATTTGAAAATAAGTGACTTTGATATTTGCATTGATAAGGAAATGCAATAAATTAATTCAAATTCTGTTCATTAGATTATCAGAGAAGTAATAATTTTTGATTGACATTGAATTCAATTAATTTAAGATTTAATGAACAAAAGAAATTCGTAATAAATTCAAACCAGTTTTCAATTTAAGCAAAAATTAGATTAATTATTGCAAGATTAGAAATGTCCAATTATCATTAGGCATGTCCAAGTACGCCCAATTTGAACAATATACTTTATCTCTTGTTAACACTTCAATGTTATAATTGGGCTTTAATTGAGCTTTATAGTTGAACTAGTTTAGCTTAGTTCAAAATTAGAATTAATGAGGAAGGGTCAATTTATTTCTGATTTGAAGTAAGGCTACTCTTATTTCAATTCATTTGATAAGTCTATCAAAACTTATTTATTTAATCAAATAATTAATATAAAAGTGTCACAAATTGCAAGTAATTGATTCGGATATCAATAAATTTACTCACAATTTAAGATTAATAGCAATAAGTGGTGAAAATGTTTGCTTTTTTGGGCGAAACATCTTTTGATTCACAAATACTCGAATAAAATGATAGAAAAAAATCATTGATTTAAAGTTTGATCAAAAATATTAATGTGTTTCGCAATGTCTTCAATAAATACTTATTTTTGGATTTTCACTGATAAGTCTCACAAAATAAATGAAAGAAATGATTGATTCGTCAAAACTCTTCCTGATATACGATAAGACTATCTGTTCCGCTGAAGGTTTACTAACTGTTCCGACACTTTGACCAACAATTTATTGCTTATATTTATTGATATATATTTACGAACAGATGATATGTTTGTAAATAAAGACAACTTTTGGTCAACACATGGCATGAGTTGGTCGATGACCTCATCTATGGCTCTATTTCGTGGATAAGAGTTTGTAATCCAGAGCTTAATCTCTAAGCAATAATTAAAAGAAGTGATTAATAGTCAGATATCACATCAAATGGCGATTCATTACAATTAAACGGAGAAAAAAGTGAAATCAATTTCGATAAAATCTTCGCCATTAAACTGAAATTACACTCAACTGAGAGACAAATTCTGTAATGAATGTGATTTTAGAGGAAGTGTTTAATAGATTGCGAGCCAACCCTTCTGGAAGTGCTCTCATAATGTCTCATATGTTTGCAATATTTAGGTGTAGTTCCAATCGATTAGTCATTTTGACAGAAAATTTGTGCTCACTCTTCATAGACTGGTCAGGTATCAAATATCCTGTCCACTCAAGATTCAAGTGATCAGTAAATCTCAGTTGTAGTGAATCCACTTTCAGACCGATTATCAGAAAAAACAACTTTTCATTTAAATCATTAAATATGTGAACAAATGGTCGCAAATTTAAAACACATTTCAGTATTAAATGACATTTAAAAAGACTTTTGTTTTTCATTTACAAAACGGATTCAATGAAACAAATATGAAGTGAAGACCTGTTCATCAAATCAATGATTAAAAGGAAAACCTAAAGAAATGTTTGATGAAAGTGATTAAAGGGATGACTAACCCGTTGTGGACATCCTCTGTGTGTATCACTTCCCTGATAGAATCGACGACAATAGCCATCAATTCTTCCGACTTTGCATTCCTTGTAATCGAAGCCCGGATTCCAAATGAGTGATCCGTAGCCGAAGACCCAGAGTGTAGACATGTGTCGATCGTTGTTTGAAAGGCAGCGCCAGTTGTATAGCAAGCAATCTATTGGTCACTATTTGTGATGTGATGGCTCTCAACGACAATTCACTTAACACTACTCCAAATGGGATCAACTGATGTCTCAAACTATTTACTAAATTTAGTACAAAAATATAATCAAAAATATATTTCTAATAAAAACTATATATTTTACAAAATATTAATTAACGGAAAACTATTAAACTTTAGTCTAAATTCATTTTTTCGGTTTAATTACAATTTTGGACAAAAATAAAAGTCTATTAATAGTATCGATGAGACAAACAGTGATCTGAAAAATGCATTGAAAAGAGCAGAGCGTTTGTGCCGTCAAAACCTGAGACAACCAAAAGCACAGCCAAAGCCACCACTGACTGAATGATGCAAAGCCTTCCCATTGTTGCAAACGGCACACCACACTCTAACGTGCCTAATATGCATCTCTTATCAGCACATCTATTACCTGGATCAACTTTTTGTCTTACACTTGGGTTAATTTGGCATAAAAATAATTACAAAATTTTGAATCCTGCAATAAAAACAGTTTAAATAAAATATGAGTTATGTTAGAGATAAGTAACTGATTGATAGGTTAGACTGTATTAAAGTGTTGAGATTTGACGTCAGTCCTAAACAGAGTAATAGCAAAATACGCGTACATTTCAAAAGTTTGGGCAATAAAAGGATATCTGATAAGACGGGACTTAATTTTGTCGGATAACTTCATTCTGTGACACAAAACTCTTTCCTATTATATAAATAAGAAATGTTGGAATCGATTCCAGGAAATCGTAAATTACTTACAGAGAAATCGATGGCTAAAATTCTTGAGATATTCTCTAAGATTTTGTGCCAACAATTGTTAAGAGATATTAGAAGAGATTTTTGGGCAAAGAATTGAGGAAAGAGAGGTCTGGAGTACTTAAAATCGGTTTATTATGGGTTTGGGACACTTCAAATGAACCGTCACTAATGAACAAACATTAACGGCATTAACGGTTGGACACAAGTATTATAAGACACTAACAATTGAATGCATTGAATGCCAATCGCTCTCATAAATCATTTGAGGCGCGTCTTCACAAAAGCCATTCCTTGAGACATAACTGAGGCACTGACCATATAAAGCCCGGTCACGACATGTCCCACAGATTTTACTCATATTCTCATTGTAGGACATTATCGATTCAATGCCGCAAATGACCAAAAATGTCAGTTTCTGACCAAATCCGACAAATACTCAAAGCCTTTAAGAATATCCACTCAAAAATACTATCAATTTTGGTATTCAATGAATGAATGACTGACTATTCAATCAATTCTTTTGTCAGATATGAGCTCTCATTAATACACGCAAATAGCAACAAATTGCTAACAACTTCCCGGCTTTTCTCCCATTTTCTCCCTTTTTAATATGAATCTTGTGTTTTGACAAACATTTCAAACTGAGTCAATCAAATCTTCTGAGTGACCACACCTTCAAAGGAGTTAAAAAGCTTTTTTCATTAGCTTTACATCAATTTCTGGTAAACTTTGATGTTTTGAAATTATAATTGTCGTCAAATTAGTTCTTTGACTCAATTTACAAAAAATTAACTTCAATTCAATGAGAATGTGAATGAAATATCCATTTTAGATAAGATTAGTAAAACAGGATTCACTTCAATTTATTGCTCACTATTATGAACACTCATTTCAGTCCATTTTGATTAACGTTTTGCTCAGACTTTCAAATTTTTCATTAAAAAAAACACAGAATTCCTATTTGAGGAGAGAGTCAGAGGAAAACCACAATTAAACCAGAATTGAGCGGAAATTTGATTTTCCGGTCATTTTCCAGGTATTTCCGGATGAGCTCCACTATTAGTCCTCTCATTTGTTGTTTGCAGGTTTATTCCAATTATTTTAACATTATTTTAATCACTTTCAAGAAAAATAACTAGCATGACAATTTATTGAATAGTGAGAATGGCTTAACCTATTCAATTACCCCCTGAAATATTAAAGAAGCCTCACTGCTCAACCCCCTGGAGTTGAGAGCCATAGATACCCTGTTTAAAAATATACAATCAAATTAAACCTCCGAAACATTTATGAATTATTTATTGTATTTCTAGTTTACGAAAGAAATTCTTTTCAATGAACTCAAACAGTATATGAATTATATTTGTTTTTAAATGTGTTTAAATGAATTAAAAGAAATAACCACTCATTCATTTTAAAAGCCCATTACTTCGAAATAATTGTTAAAAATGTAGATATAATTTATAATATTTATCGAAACCAAGGGAAAGTCGTTTTAGATGTCAGTCGTATGTCTGGCCTTTATTTTCTACCAAATATGGTTTGAGTCGATTGATATTTGTTGAGTACTATTGATTGCTGAGAAATATCTCTCATATATTTAATGTGATTTTGAAATCATAAGTTAGAGTGAATTTATTTGAAATGTTATACACTTTAGGAAAAAATTTAGCTTTTCTTATGGAAGAGCACTTCCCGTGCGAAGACACTAACCCATGCGTATCGCCTATTCTGAGCTCAAAATCTCCAGAGAAAACTTGTTTTAAATGAAACGAACAGAAAAAACCTTAACTTTAGGTAAAAGTTAAGTTAAGTTAAGTTTTTTTTTTCTAGAAATTAGTTTGAGATCATATACACGACTGAATGGTAGGCTCTGTTGAGCCGTTGCTACCAATTATGAATCAAATCTAAATGAGAGGCAGAATCTAAACAATCCTTATATGAGTTTATGAATGAGAAAAGTGTAGAATAATTGAGTTTTTTGTTACTTTTCTTTATATTCAAGTATTTATATTAAAATAAATACACAAATAATTAATTTAAAACAAACGAAAATTTTATTTTGATTGGGAATTAGATTTTGACGCCTTTCCAGTGCAAAGGTGTTTGAATACTCGTGAGTGCCGTTCATATAATGCTTATGAAAACTATCGTTCAATGACTTTAAGACACATTATTATCGTTGAGAATATGAGAAAAGAATCGAAGGCAGAGTAAAACAGAATAAACCCCTCGAGTCGATACAGAGCACAGGTAGAGCGCATACGACTTTGTCAATGATGTCTTGCTAAGGGAGGGCCAGAGAGCCGGTCCTGTTGTCGCACAAACAACAGGCCTCTTAGGAACCATTTCTAACAAACATCACTCACACGGGAAAACATAAGGATTCAAATGCAGGTACTGTTAGTGTTGTGTTGGACCTGTCCTTTGATTTTGTCCTAAAAAAGTTGGTTTTGACTGTACTTACCGTTCACTCCATACTATACAATCACAACACAAAAAGACATTCATTATTAGCCATTAGTGATAGGCCTACACCTGAATTGTCAGTATTTGGCTATTAGTGGGCACAACCCTTCGCTTCTCTCCTGTCGACCTTCATTCCACTTTACGACAACACAAATACCACAACATTTTCGGTGATTATATTCACTAAAACTAAAACCCAATTATTTTTATGTCTCAAAACTTTGACTTCAAGTGAAACAGATTTTCATTTGCGATAGTTTTGGAAATTTCTCAAAATTGACTCAAATATTCCGATATATTCGTCGATAAAAAATATATGTCTTTTGATTCTAAAAGAGGGAAAACCATTTCCTTTGGAGAAATTCATCGGAATTTTAATTGTTTCGAAACTATTCCATAAATTTGAATCTTGTCTGAGAAAAAGAGGTATTGAAACACCAAAACTGATATACTGTTTGCCCAAAGTAGTGGCTGGTTTTACAGAAGACACAAATAAAAGCCATAAATGTCAGAGAAGTAGTTTTGGTGAAAAAAATGGGAGAAATATATTTCACATAAATAGAGGGAATGAAAAACCAAAGAAAGGTTTTATGAATATTCGGGGCTAAAGAGAAATGAATAAAAAGAAATTAAAACATTTGAAACGCTTTCCAGAACTCAGAGCAAGAATTCGGAGAAAAGAGTTTAATCTCAGACCAAATGAATGAACGATAAAAAGTTTGAATGAATGACAAGATTTTGTTTGAGATCTAAACTATCAAATCTTAAGCCGAAATATTTTTACGATTCAAAAAGTGGAAAACTTTGCTCTTTTAAGGGAAGTCGTGATTATATTTGATGTTAATCTCGGAATCTAATTATGAATGCTTTTCAGACAACATTGAATAAATCCGTTGTACTCTTCAAACTCAAATTGAGTTTAACCTGAAACTAATGTGAGGGTCAATTTGAAAACATTGAAAATTCTTGATTAATGATCAAAAATTGTTGGAATTTTTAGGATTTCCGATCAGTTTTAAGTAGTTTTGAATAAATGATTCGCTTTTTGTCTTAAATAATACTTTTATTTACATTTTTTAAAACGAAAAAATGTGACAATTTTTTCGAAAAGAGAAAACAATTATTGTTTTGGTGTTTTCATGACATGAAATGATAATGAATTTAATGAGGCTTTCATTCACTCTTTAATCTATTTTTTCTTTGAGTGAAATATTTGCTTAACTTCTCATTTAGTCATATAATTCGTGA
>JAQIWF010001281.1:0-12585 GCA_034694965.1 Ceratozetes gracilis | reverse complement strand
AATTTGCCGCCTCGCTTCGCTCGGCAGGGGGGGGGGGGTATACCTGTAATGTTAAATTCTTAAAATTTTGACAGGGGGGAAACCAAAATTTTTCCCGACAGGGGGGGTTTAGGGCTGACCCCCCCTTGGCCATCCCTGGGTTAAATAGTCGGTCCAAGTATTTTCTGTGAAGTTATAGTCTATAACTTATAGTACAAACTTTTAGTCCAAATTACGAATTTAAGTAAATGGTTTAAAAATGGCTTAAGTATAACAGATCTTGGTATGGCGGGATCCTGGTCTTAATTTCTTTGATAGAATACTTGAGACTGAAACAATTTCAATATCCTTGAATTCTGAGCCCTATTATCATTTGAAAGCCTATTTAAACACAAGTTATTTGAAAAATGAGGAATTGTTTTGTGGAATGTAAGCAAATTAGTGTAAATTGCATTCATTTGCTTAAAAAAATTTTGACTGAAGTTTAACTTTCACTGATGACCACCAAAACCATATTTTAAGTTCACGTAAACTATATTTAGGGTAAAAGGCTTGAGGGCTCTCTTAACCAAAGGCTTAGATGTTTTAGATTTTAGTGGACTTTCCTTTTGGACCGTATTTTACTTGTTTTTATTTTTAATCAGGGATTGCTATCGAACTCAAGCTCAAGGTTTGTGTAAAATGGCTACTTTTCCAAGACCCAAAGTATAATTACTGGTAAATCAGTTGTCTCGCAAATTCTTGAGAGGGGGAGGGATGCACCGAATGGCAAATCTTAGCAAGTTGAATACAGTTAGAACTCCCAAAAAATAGCCCACTATTAGAAACTCTTAAAATTAATAAGAGAAATTCTTATAAGAGACACTTCAATTATCCTCCTATTCGGGGTATAATTGTATGTTTTATTATTAGTTTAAATTTATTAATTGTAAAGCAATTTATTGGACTTAAGAGCAAAATATATTATATAGAGATTAGTATCACTTTAAGGATTGTTTCAAGTTTTGACCACAACTTTGCAAAAATTAATGATTGAATTTCTATTTAAGGCACCTACAAGTATGAAGGCGGTCCTGCAAGCAGCCTGGCTATTGACTGTGGCCTTTGGTAATGTGATTGTCATAATCATAGCAGCGGCTAAAATTTCTAAACAGGTCAGTCATTGTTTATATTCACTTTAATTGAATCATATTTCACAATATTTTGAAGTTTCGATGGAAAAAATAATGAATTTGTGATCATTTCTAGTTTAGGTAAAAGTACTGAATTTTTTTCTTGACAAGGGGTCCGACACACCCCCACAAAATGAAATATTTTGTGAGTTTTGTTTCAGATGAATAAGTTTTTAAAAATAACTCTTTTTAACGTTGAGTGGATATGAACCCCATGGAGTGGACCCCCATTATCCTTACTTCTTGTGTTTTCAAATGTTAAAGATATGCAAATTCTCAATGTTTTGACCGCAAATTTTCTTCAAGTCTTCAATAATTCATTTTTGATTCATATTTTGTATTTGTTTATTACTTTACTCGGGGGAGACATTAGAATAATTGCTAAAACTATGAATATTTACTGATTTGTCTGTTTTGAAAGTCAGAAATCATTGATAAAAAGGAAATGGTTTTGAGTCCAGTCTTTAACATAATAGCAATTACTTTGCATTCCTTTAAGTCTGTGTTTGAATGAAGAATAGAATGATTTTGAGTTCGTAGACAATAATAAACAGCATTTTGTTGAGAGTTAAACGTTTTGCCGTCAAAGACGGTATTTATTTGGTTAATGATTTGCATTCACTAAAATCGGTTCCAATTATTTGAGATCAGCATATGTGTAGGTGTGCATAGTGTTGGGCAGAGTGCCGACCAGAGTGTATCAGAGGCATGCGGGACAGGACAGGCATCTGTATTTGCAAATAGAGTGAGCGCTGAGTTAACATTATCGCTACTAAGACTACTAAGAGTACTACTAATGATAATTTAGGTCTTTTTACTTCACTCTTTCAAAGCTCTTCTAATGTTGGCGTTCGTGATGTGCACAGCTCTTAGAGGAGCACACAATTCACTTCAAGGAGTGCTCGCTTTTCCTCTGGCCATGTATTCCCGCCCACAATAGTGGTGTTCGTGTTAGGAACAAGTTTTTAAAAGCAAAAACTCTGCTGAAGAAGCAAAATGAATGTGATTACACCCTCACGGCTATACTCTGAGGTTAATTACATTTCTTCAAAAGAGCCCCTAGCTAAACAACAAAATAGCGAAACTCAAATATAAAAGTCTGCACTGGCTCTGACAGGTGGAGGAGTGCTGCAATAATAACTCTTATAGCATCTTTGCTCGGTCAAAAAGTCTCTCTCCCTCTCTCTCTCCTGATATGGTGTGCTCTCTGCAAAACATGATTTGTCTTTGAGCTACTTATAGGGATTTGCTTTTCTCTCAAATATGTTTGATATGTTGGAAATGTTCGTCAATAGCTTTGATATGAGCCGAACTCCGACTCTTCAAATATGTCTATGCCCTGAGATGTGCCGCATCTCGAGTCACCCCAACCTACAAAAGTATAGACTGAGCGCTATAACATTGATTGGCAAATGTTTAGTTTGAGAACAAAATATTTTAACTCATTCTCACATTTGGCCGAAAGTAGTGTGCAATTAGTGGCTGTGCAAGAAAACAGTCATTTCTTTGACTTAACAATACGTTTGGTTCTAATATATGATAGCTTTGAAGCAAAACAGTAATAATGAGTATTAGAGTTGAAAAGAATTTTGTTCGCAGTCTTAATATATTTAATAATTATATAAGTCTTCAGAGAATTCAAAGCATTAATTATTTTTATTAATATTTTATTCATCAATGGCTGTGCAAAGCATATACTCAAATAAAGTAGTGCTGCGATTGACGCCGAGCCCACTTCCAGTACCCACTACTGTATGCATAATCAACTTCGCACAGACTATTCGGTGTCTTCGGACCTGATATGCGTTTGGCTTTGACTGAGTTTTAAGATAAAAGCTCATTGCCTTTGCCTTGTGGTGGTGTTTGGTGGCCGGTCTGCCCCCAAACTGCCCCCATCGCTCTATCGCATCCACCACCTCTATTGCCCGCAGGACTTTCTCAGGCTATCATAAAATAGTTTTAATGGTTCTCTCGACTAACTACTACTAACTTCAAAATTATTTCAGATTACATCTCAACCGAACAGAAATGCCTTTGATTTCAAGACATAAGACATAAGACAGGGAAATGCAGTTCACATTTAACGCTAATATCTTAGCCCTTAATTATCAACTTTTTTATATCTAAAACTTGAAACAGTCTTTAAAATTATTTTACTTCTCCCTCTTCTTCTTCTTCTTCTTTCGCTTCTTCTTCTTCTTAATTGCCATTTGATTCTTAACTTTTAAATTGTAAAACAAATAAATTTGAGGTAAATATAAAACTCTCATAACTTGTGATTTTCTCCCATATTATAGTCGTCAGAATTCTTCTTATTTGGCGGTCTTATGATAGCGGATATGATTGTATTTGCTATTATGGCTTACTTTTATGTCCCATACAAGCCCTCACTGTCCAGCACTGAAATTGACAAAGATACTAATGAAGAGAAAAAGACTCAAATGAATGGTAATTCAAATAAAGAAGATCTAAATGGAGTTCCAAATGGAAAGAATGGGGTCGCAAACGATGCCTTCCATGAAGAGGACACCAAATTCTGATCGAAAGTTAATAAGAAGTTTAATAAGTTTTTATGAAACCATTTTTGCATAATATTGTCTTTCAGTCAGTATTTTTACAATAATTCTCTTGAGTTTTAATGCATTGAATATATTATTTGATTCTTATTTAAGACATAAAACATATATTAACTGATATTTATTTAATTTGAGTCAAATTTGAAACTTACTTCTTGTCGGCGAAAATCATTTTCGCTTTGGGTTTGAATTTTGGTATTTACGCCAAATTTAAAACATATTAAAAGCTTTGATATAAAAGCGAAATAAATAATACATTTTCTGACAAAACTTCTTCTTTTGCTTAGAATTTGCTTTCTTTGGTGTTCTCATTGTCTGACATAATGTTTGGCCATAATTTCAATGCAATATTTTTGTGTCCATTCATAGGACAGACATTAGTGTCCATTCATATCAGTGTGAGATATATTTAGCTCTTCTCAAGACTCCATATACTGTCTGTCTTCTCAATAGAATATAAATCCACTTTAAGTTGCATAATGTGTTAGGCGGACAGGTGTGTGGACGGGCCAAACATTAGACAAATGCATTATTCAATCGGTTAAAAGGCCTTTCCTGTGCCGTTGACCAAAGATCTCCAGTGAAGTCATTGAAAGGCTAATAAAAGCGAGTGTCCACTAAATGGTAAGTTCTTTAAACTCTAAAGGAGTCACTCCTCTGCTCTGGTCGACACTCATGCCAGACCTCATTTGCAATTGCATGCAGTCTTTGTCGTAAGTGATTAATGCCAATAAAACTATGCTTTGTTATATCTATCCTGGGCCAGAGTTATGCGAGTGCTGTGCAATTGGAAGTCCATTTCCTAAATGAAATTGGAGTCCAAGTGATGCATCACTTTTGGCCGAATGCCGACAGAAGTGGAACTGCTTTTCGCTATTAAATAATTTATTTAAAACTCAATGAAAAACCTGAACAGCGAGTGGTCTCCAAAACTCATCTCCAGAAATATGGGAGAAGGGGCTCACAATTATTGTGAATACATGTCTTGCCTCCACTGTAGGCCCTAAGTGTTTGGGTTCTGTCGTGAGTTATATTTTATTAATCATATAACTGGTTGAGCATCTCATGAGATTCCCGCACAGTATTTGTCACGATATCAACGGATACCCACTACGGGTCACGACTATTCACGACTCCTTATTATTGCCGATAAAAGCGTGAAATAACTTTAATATTGAGCACAAGTAATGAAAATCAATCATTTCCAATATTGTTTCACAGAACAACTATTAAACTTAAACGTCCAGGGATTCAATAGCCTCTGACCCCATACCCGGGCAACACTTGTCATTGAAAATTTGGCGCGTATTTCAAAATATTATTTAATATCTCTTTGTTTGCCAATCTTATAATCAATACGGGAACTCAATGCCAAGAATACCACGTGATTTGGAATGCCCTCACGTTTTTTCCGGAGAAGGAAAGCAAAATATTTGGGAAATTCGATTATATCCAGCAAGAAATGTGCATAATTTTTGGTTTTCTGGGCCCACATGCCATGAGAAACATTTTCAATTAGTTTTCTTTTTAATCGATTATTCAAAGAATATTAACAAAAATGAACTCCAATTTTGACCGCTCTTTGACAAAATAATTGAGTTACGATAATAGCCATGAGTGCTATGATTACCTTGATCACTTCTTAAATTTAATTATTTTTCGCAAAGCATTTCATAAAAAGATAGTATGGAAGAGGTTTTGCTCACATCTTATGTTATAGACTCTTATTTTATGTAATCATTAGACGGGCGGACCATTGGGTGGATTTCTCAGTCTGTCTACAAGTGGTGTACGACCTGTTGCTATACTTTCCTCTCAATGCCAGACATTTGTTCGGAGAGTTGTATAGTAGTTCTCATTAGAATTAGCAGGGTCAAATTTTGAGGATTTCGAGTCCCGTCCCTCATTGGATCACTTTGAATCCCCACATTGGAAAATATGATGTTTTTTAATTGACCTTACTTACCATGGATTTCACAATAAAAATTAATTTAATTCGTATTTATCTCATATAGAATTCAATTTAAAATATAAAAAAACTTTAATCACATATTAATACCAAGAGTTTATTTGGCAATTTTTTATATAAACAAATTTACAACCAAATTAGGTATTAATGACATGGACTTAAATCAGGGCTCGACAAGGGTCCCGGCTTCAGAGATGGAGGTTAGGGGTGAATTTTTAAAAAAATTTGGTAAATGGAGGGGGTATACAAAAACGCATCGATTTTGGAGAAAAAAACACTAAAAATTTTTAATATTTAAAAAGCCTAATTTTTAAAGGAAAAAAGTCATTTTTGGGGGCAAAACCCCTAATTTTGAAGGAAAATTTTAAGATTTTTAGAAAAAATAACCCAAAAAATTTGACGTCTGCCTTCGTTCGGTCTCTGCTATATTGGCTGACCACCCCCCCCCCCTTGTTGAACTCTGACTTAAATAAAGCAATAGTAAATATGGGGGTAGGGAATCGAATCTTTTCCAGCCTCAATTAAAGATTCACTGCCTCATCCCTTCAAAATCCATCTAGGGAGTTCCCTAAAGTTGAGGGATTACCTATGGATTTGGGATTTTCTTTAGGACCGCTAATTAGCTTATTTTTCATTCAAAGCAGAAATACATTCAAATTTCTTTTGATTTAAATTTTATGGACAAATATTTACTTAAAATTTAATTCATTATCTGAGAGAAAGTCTTAAAGTAATTAAAGAATAGGAGAAATGTGTATTGATTTGAATATTTCGTTTTTCATTAATGATTTGATCATTATTTTGGTCTGAGTTGAGAGCCGACCAACAGATTGAATCAAATGGCAGTACAATGTGTATGCAATGCTCGGGGCAATTGTTAAATTATACGATTTCCAATTACAAGCCGATGTCAGCTACCGAATCGTGATCAGTACCTCCTGTTTCAGTTGTAGGCCCACACCCTCTGATAACTTTTCAACCTTACGTGTGCTCCAGAAGCGGGTCAGAGGCTGACGCAGATATTTACCAGTGGGGGAGATAACAGGCATTCCACACCACACTCACAGCAAAAGACAGTTCAGTTTCCAGACCTGAGAGAAGCGATGTCTTAGAAAAAGCATTACTTTCTTCTGAAGCAAACATTTCTTTTTCACGATTTTTGAAGAGAATAACAAAAAATTACAGAAGCAGTCGATTCGTTGCAATAATACTCTATAAGTAATAATAATAATAATGAGGAAAATCATGAGAAGCATGAGTGGGCTCTCAAGAACTTATAACACAACTGTTTGCCATAACTTTGCCTCCATTAACGTTGATTAGCTTCAATGGCCACAAAACATCATCACCAAGATAGATTAGGTAGAACCAAAACTTATCTTACCACAAATAACTACAGGATACCCAGTATCCTAAACCATGCATATTCTAGATCATTTGGGATAAATGGCAGGTAAATAAACTGATATATGTAATCCAGGATGATTATATACCTATGGAATGATTGCAAAGATTTGTGTTCAGATTTCTTGCAAATGAAAAATTCTTTTCAACTTTTGATTTATTTTGTAGAATATGTGCAGAAATTCAATAAATATACTGAAAATTGAGTCTCAATGTGACGCTGTATCTGCTCTGAATCATCTCATTGAGACAATAATTGGAACCAATATTAAGGACTTTTTGACAATATTTATAAATTAATATTTATTTCTTATATTTCGACAGGTATTTGATTTTTGAGTAAATGTTTTACAATTATTTACATCATATCTGGAGATCAATTAATTACACAATTAATTAAAATAAATAGTTTTTTTTGAGCAAATATTTGTGAATATTTGAAAAACTTTACAACAGATATATTTTAATATTTAAATAGATTTATATAATATGTATATTTGTTTTGAGATAATCTCTGACTATTAGTGAGAGAATTCTCAATAATTATGTGATAATAATAATTATAGAGTAATATAACTGAAAGATCGGTTTTCTTTGATATACACAACTTTTTATAGTTATTTACATAACGAGGAATCTTCTCAAAAGTTATCGCTCGGATCAGAACTGGAGTCAAAACCGAAATTTACATTTAAATTAGCGAACAATCAATATATTGAACATTAATATGAATATAATTAATATGAATAACAGCCACCAAATCATATATGAATTCAACGAATAACTCGTATTTAGTTTAATAAATATATATTTATTAAAATAAAGTTTTCCATAACTTTTAACCATATTTTACACCAAAGCTGTGGCACTGAATTCACCTAAACTTGTGATTCATATAACGACAAACACTTTCTAAGAAAATATTCTCCAATTTTTCAAATCTTAATAATTATTTTGGTTTTAATGGCACTGATTTTCCATCACTTTTACAGCTGATTCTCAAATAATTAGTATCGAGGCATAAATAGGGCAAAAAGCTGATAATTGGCTTAATTTTGGTGTCAATTAAATTAAATTAATATTTGGAATAAATAATTGATTTTAATTAGAATTTGAGCTCAAATCGGGCGCCAAATCTTTTTTGTCATCTCCTCTTTGGTCAGTGATCGCTGTGTCGATGAAGGATGTGTCGAATCAGTTATGTCTTCAAAACTGGAACTGCTGTCCGGCAACTCATATCTGGCGTGAGTTCTCATATGTCTAGTAATCATATCGCGACGACAGGCGGCGTACGGACATTGAGGACATTTGTATGGCTTTTCGCCCGTATGTGTCCTTTGATGAGTGGATAAGTGGTCCGATCGGGAGAAGACTTGTCCGCATACGCGACAGGTGTAGGGTTTGATGCCAGTGTGGAGTCGCATATGTCGGGTCAACATATCACTTCTGGCAAAAGACCGCTTACAGACATCGCACACATATGTTTTGGCAGTCGCCTCGTTCTGCCGCGACCGGTGCCGACTGGCCATATGTTTGGCCAACCGATCGTGTAAAGAAAACATTTGGCCGCAAATGGGGCAGACATAGGCCACATCTGGTGCTGGAGTGGCGCTACTGCTAGTGATCTTCACAATAAATTCTTGCGACTGAGCACTGATAGTCGTTGGGATCTCAAACTTTTCGGTGGGGGTGTGCGGTGTTGGCGGCGAACTCTTCCCACCAATAGGTGACCGGGGAGGGAATGGGGTACCTATGGTCGGAGCACTGCTCGGCTCGAACTTAATATTTGTGCCCTGGTGCAGACGAGGCGATAGGGAAGGCGATAGGGAAGGCATGCTGAAAAAGGTTCGCTTACTTATGGGAAGTGATGTCAAAGTTGTGAGTGAGCTCTGATGGCTGTGCGGACTGCCTCGTGAGAAGTGATGAGCATTGAGATGAGTTGGAGGACTGGAGGTATCACTTGGAGTCTCACAACTACTCGAGAGGTTGACTGGAGATAAGGGAATGTCAGTGGAAGTGGCGGTCGTTGAGGTGAGGCTTTCAGTGATTATGCTTATGAAACGATCGCCGAGACCTCGGGGTGATTTGATGGAGAGGTCGAGTGGCGAGTCCTGAGGTGTAGACTGGTCTGACTCAAGACTTCCACATTTTCTAAGATTGTTGGATGTGATGAAGAGAGGCTTTGGTATCCATCGACCCTCTCGTATAACATTTGCATCAATGCTATTGGTTTGCATTATTCGAGTCAAACAGTTATCAAATCAATTGATTCAATACATAGTTATCACACTTTTCGTGAGTCGCAGTCGAGTCACACGATTCACATCCAACTGAACCTCAAAACTAATAAGACATCAAATTTTTTGATCCTTGAGATCACAGATTAATCGTAAAATAGACGCGAACTCAACACAACTTTCGATTGGATGAGTGGACCGACTATTGCCAGCCTCTCATTGGATACTTTCGACTCGTCTTCGAGGGAACTCTGCACAGGGATGGGAACCAAGCCGAACTTATCGGTCTTTTCCATGTTTGCCAAACATGTAATTCAATGACAAAGTGTTTGGCAGTGGTTCCAAATGGTGAGTGTTGGCCGACTTAGACGGGGAAGTCCTAAAATTGCATTTCCATTCTTATCACTATTGCTTTGGATACGAGAGACGAGTCATTACAACCACTCTATCATTAATATCACAATTAATCGCAAATATTATATTAACACTGTTTGAGGTTAATATTCTACTCGAGACCAGATCTGATCCATTCTGTTCTTGACATTTATCCCAATCGTTAATATTGTCTGAAAATACGACAAATAAATCAATTATTTGTTTACTGCAAAATAGAGCTCAAGAAAGAGTGGTTGGAATCCGAGACACTTGTATCCAATGAATACCATATCAATGCTATGAAAGACTTTTAGAGGCACTCCATTCACAGTCAATAGAAAAGCAATACTTTTATAAAGTGCTTATCATTTCATTTATTATTATTATAACTTTGTTATCGATATTAACGTTTAGTTTCCAAATGTAAAATCAGTTTCAATTAGTTATGAGTGGCCTTCAAATGAGCAAAAACTATCGCTACCTTTTCACCAATCAGTTAATTTCACTATCAATTAAGAGTTGGTCGGCTATCAATTGCCTGTCCCTTTCAGCGCATTCATATCTGGCAAGGAGTGGATAACACAAAAACAGGACCAATAACTTCAAAATCCATATAAACGTCAATTCATTTAAAGAGTAGAAAAACTTTATTTTGCACTTTAATTAATGATTAATAATTTTGCTCGACTATAGTCAGGCACTGCTATCACTAAATCAGTTGAATGAAAGACTTCTCACTACTTGTCATCCAATTATCGATTCATTACTGTATTTATAAGTTAAAAGTTACGTTCAATTAATAGATATTTTAGTTTGAAATTTCATTCAACTCATCGATTGAAATATGAATTCATTTGCAATAAATAATTGAATTATTACCACAACATTATGGCATAAGTTTCACATCAATTCTCTCTTTGACACAAAACACATTTTAAGTGCTTTTTTGCAAAAACTCTTATATTTATTGCGAGGTTATTATGACAAACTTCAGACTCCCCCTCCTCACACCCCCACTACCACTATCATCACATAAGCGGTATTGTCAAAGGTTTTTATATTATTAACAAGCACAAAGTATACTAAATTTTATGTGATTATTAATTAAAGAATTTATATCTTAATATTTATAGCATGGTTATTATTAAAATGTAAATTGAGCTTGTTTCAACTTATTTTTAAAATTGTGTGCAACATATGTTTTAATAGTTAACTAATTTTTCAAACTTTTATTTCATCTGATATTAAATTTTTGGTTTTAATCACAAGATTTTAGTGTTAATAAAAGCCATAATAACTAATTAGTAATTAATAATTATAAATAAATTGTTATTACCATGGTATTCTTGCAAAAATTATATCAGCCTTTTTAAAATAAATGAGAAAATAAGTGTTAAATGAAATAATTTGTAAAAATATTTGGAGAGTGATGTAAATTTGTAACAAGATCATTTAAAATAAGGGCCAAAAAGGTGGTGCAGAGCATTGCATTCTCTGTGATGTGTTCACAGATCAGTGGATATTTTTTGGCTCATTTTTGGCTCAAATTTTCTTTTTATCCTTTTGTTTGGTATTTCTTTATTTTGAGTCTTAAGTCTTGGACTGACCTCAGCTCTGCTGCAAAGGTCTTACTATGACCTCGGATTTAGAAGAGATAGAGTGAAATATGGAATGCAGTGACCAGTTATGCGATCGGCTGTCCTTTGCATTCATTGCATTGCATTCACTATTTTATGTTCTATTCTATCGTTTTTTATATTCATGTGTTGTGTTGTGTTGTGTTGGGACGGGTTCTCAGTTATATTCGGTGCAAATCATTGAAAAAACTGCAAATAAAAAAGCAAAAGCCATTGAAATTGGGTTTAAAAGGTAATAATAGGAGACCTGTGCCAGACTGGCTTCGATGGTATTGTATGATAATCTTTACGCACAATACGCCCACTCCGACAATAGTCACATCAATTGTCCGACGCTATGCCCGCGTAATGGACACAGAGGTCCGCACAATGGGTCCAACTTTGACGGGTTAAAGCCTCTAAAAAACAACGCCAACACTGTATTCATAATGACAGCACAGAATATAAGTGTGAACATAGACTTGCTTTTTGCAAATAGCTCAGCATTTCTGTGTAATTATTACCGGTGATGGACGGGCTCAACAATATTTGAGAGGCCAGTGCCTAATGTTCGGCACTTACCATAACTTATTTCTGATTATCTACTTTTCAATGCATACAAAAAACTTTTTTTGCAAAAAATATTTTGTATTCTTTGATATACAATATATTGAATATATTGTCTAATTTTGTATCAACTAATGCACAGTAAGGGCCGGCAATTGACAAACTGTATGACATGTGCCGTATGAGGCCCACTCCTAAGAGACCAGTCATGAGATTTGTATCATCTCCTCATCACTTATTGAGAGACAGAAATTGAAAACATGTTTTGATTCGAATTTAGAGAATATATTGTATTTGACGTCTTCTACGGTATTATTAATTCAGATCAAGATTTGGACAATAATTTGTTTTCCATTCAATTCTCAAGAATTGACTCAATAAAAGTGAAACATTCACTTCTAATTTGCTTACAGTTCATTGTAAATGAAAAGCTACCGCATCCACAGCTCAGCTATTTTAGGACTTTTGAACACTACTCACAAACACTCGATTCTAATATTAAGTGTATTGTAGGGCACAGACTAAGAGAGTGCTCCAAACCAAAGAACAAGTGGAAAAACAGAGAGAAAGAGAGAGAGAGCAGGGAGAGAGAGGAGGGGAGGGATAGAGGGGAGAGAAGAGAGAGAGAAAGGAGAGGAGAGAGGGAGGGAGGGAGGAAGAGAGGAGAGAGAGAGAGGAGAGAGAGAGAGA
>JAQIWF010001280.1:0-12587 GCA_034694965.1 Ceratozetes gracilis | reverse complement strand
TCTCTTCCGATCTGGCGAACAAACAAATAATAACATCAAAAGAGAGCAAAAACTAAAGAATCTTTTTGTTGAGCTTTGATTCAGAATTGATGACTTCATATCTGATACAATCATTATATGGATTCACTGCAAGCATTCACTTCTATACAACACTCCTATCATTTACTTCTACTCATTATTTTAAGTCAATAATACAATTCTTGGCTTTTTTGAGAACATACCTAGTTAGAAATGATATTAACATGTATATTGTGAGCTATTATTTTGATGAATAATCACAACATTCAATATTTGCAAAGAAATTGTGTAATGAAAGAGGGTTAGACTGTATTGGATATAGGTGTAACAGCTTGAGCAAATGGTACTTTTGCACTGGACAGTTGCACTGATGCACTAACACCCCAACTGATGCACAGAACAAACATTTTTTGTATGCTGTGCTCTCACTCTTCCAATATATCTATAGTTTTTATAGTCAGTGCAGAAGTAATGCCAGATATTTGGTGTTTCGGTGTATATGAGCGCAGAAATAGTATTTCTCTCACACTATATATCACTTTCGATATGAGTTAAAGCGATTTGAAGCGCAATTTAATGATCGTTATCTCTATTGAACCCAATCTCGGCCTCAAATATATACCCAGTCTATAGATATACACATCAAAAATAAAAGGATATGAAACCAATTACTCACTTATATTATATATGAAATGATATTTTTGGGGGCCGTAGGACTCAAAGACTCAAAATTCGTTTTTACAGCCAATTTAGCAAAACTGCAATTTGTTTTCCAGTTTCACTTCAATATCTTTTCGGTGACTCCCTCTCAAAGTTCTCTTCCTTTACATAAAACACGCAAAATATGACAATATTTTAACTTTCAGACCAATTGACAGCTGACTCTTTGGATTAGATAAGAATTTTGGCACAAACTTAGCCATTGATTAATAGCAATATTCTGGGAATTATTTTATTGCTTGTATATCGCGATATCGATATGTTTTGTAACTGATTTTAATGCTTTTCTCAACAGTTTCAAACAGGAACAAATTGAGAATACATTCTATGTAGATGAGATATTTATCTTCAATTACATCTGCTCTTCCACTCCAACCTTTACTGTAATATATATCTAATGTTTGTGTAATATATCTCATGTATCGGAGTATTAGAAGATATGATAAACCACTTAAAAAGACTATATTTCATCGAAAATGTTATATTAAAAACTGAGTCTCAGAGCGAGTCTGAGACCGAACTTTGTTTTCATATGACATACACAGAGATAGAGATATAAATTATATTCTCTCTCGACGTCTGTTCCACTCAATTATAGTTTATTACAATCGATACAAAACATTGTTTTCCACTTTTCTCTTCTAATTTCATTTATATTATTCTCATTCAAAATGTTTGCCCTTTAAATTAAAATTAGGACAAAAATGTTTGAAATCATTAATTAGTTTGACTATCATTTTGGCAACAGTTTTAATTTATTTTTAGCCCTCTCCCTCTCTCTCCCTCCATCTCTCCCTTCATTTCTCTCTCTCGCTCTCTCTCTCTCTCTCTCTCTCTCTCTCTCTCTCGTCGTGTCTGAAAATTTTCAAACTTTTTATTAAAAAAAATTTAAACATTTTTAGGCGAAAAACAATTCTTGAAATATAAAACTGTAAACACTGTAAACAGAGGCGAAACAGTGTTTTGATTGATTGGTTGTTTGAAAGTTTGAATTTCTCTGAAACAACGGCCGTATATTAAAACCACTTTTCATACTTTGCTTTCAAACTTTACTTTTAGTTACTTTTCAGATAAAGATATATAGAATTTCTGAGCAAAATAGTGGGAAAGGCATCGATCATGTGTTGAACAGTCAACGAATTGGACAGAATTTTGGACAAAATTGACAATAACTTCGATGAAAAATTGTACAGTAATGATAAAAATTGGAATTCAACCACACTCATTTTTCAACAATTTTGGAACGGGTCACTTACTGTCTTAATTCATCCGATTGTTATTCTTATTGAATTCCAGTGGTTTGTAGACTTATAAAAGTATTTTTAGCATGCTAATTTATTCTAAACGCTTTCTCAAGCCTGTAGTGAGCCTGGCTATTACCTTGGGATGGCATAAATTAAAGTGAGAATGGAATAAATGTGGAAATGGTGTTGGATTACTGTCACTCCCACCACAACTACAGAAAAACACTATTCCTTGTAATTAATTCTGAATACGATTCTGAATAACATTTTCAAATTATATGTACATTAGAATTGATGCATCACTGTTCTAATGGCACAGCACAGGCCTAACACTCCCTGTGCTATTGAGAGAAAGACTGGTTATACGCCTCATTTGATCTTAAAATCAAAAGTTCGTGATTAATGCCAAACTCTAAGGGGATTGTAATGTCAGTCTTCACTCTCTATGCACTCCGGCAGCACCAGAGCACACCATATCTGGTGCAGTGGACGTACTTTTTATGCCATATCATGGATGAAGTGCTTCTCCATATGTCTACAGCACAGGACCTGACTGTAGGCCAATGCGACTGATATTTATTTATGTATTTTTTGAGCTCTGGTTTCTCTGTTTCTGTAGTAAAGCAGAAGTACTTAACTGTATAACAGTATAACAACTTTAAGGGGAAACAAATCAATTGATGCTCTCATTTGTCATCTGATTTATTGCTAGAATATATTTCAGATGAATCTCTTACTTTCTTTCTGTCGGCAATCATCTACCATGACAATTTATTAGTAAGTTAACTCATGTCTTGTGGGCTCAATTTTATCACTCATCTAATGCTGAAATCTGATAATTTAACCAGATGATAAATCATCAAAAGAACTCTCCATTCCAGATGCTTTAAGGTCAGTTACCTTGATCTATTTTTAAGAAATGCATTTCATCAGGGTTAATTTGTAATCCTTAAAAGCTTGTGGATTGATGAGAAAAATGTTGCTAGCTTACAATTGAATAGAATGTGATAATAGGATTTACCTATGAGACATTAGAATGAGTGAGCTTGGCACTTCTCTAATAATAAAGATTTATGGAAGTGAATAATAAAGTGAACGAACAATAAATATTATAATTGTGTTCAGTTATTATGACTATAACTGTAACGCGTTTTCAAGTGAAACACAATATCAGAGCGAATATTATTAAGGCATACAATAAATCAGAGGACAGACTCTAATACTCTACTGAATCTACTTTATTACACAAGAGAGAGGCGATGCAACAAAAAGAGAGCTCAACCTAATAGAGATATAGGATGTGTTGAACATTAACAGCTGCATTGAGATAAAGACATCACAAACCGTCACCAGTGGTGGAGAGTGAGACATATTGAGGGATGAGTTTCACTCCGTAACGCATATTATGTTTTTAAGGCCAACACATCTCTGAGTGCATTATGTTCTCAAACAGAATACCAGTGATAGCCCGGGCAATGAGAGCCCCCTCTTCTTCACACTTTTTAGTGAGCGAGACAGAGGAGCCCTACCATACAAAACATTGCCTCCAAAGTCCAGTAAATAGTTGATAGAGTATAACAAATCGAGAGGAAATATATATCTATGATTTGCCCAATATATGTATAAATATATATCATATCACATATGATTCTCTACTCTATGGCACATGTATTGTTTGTCCCGGTGCTACATTTTGAGGCATCGCTCAGGGATTAGAGCTATTGAATACCAGTAGTGAAGAGCCGTTTCGGGTCTGTCTCCAAATAGGACACTAAAGCGCAGAGAAAAAATCGCTTTTCAATTGCAATGGTTCTGCTCTTCCATGTATTCAATGGACAAAAGCATATGCGTGGAGATTATATGCCTGTTCTGTGCGTATTTCCTGCCCGTCCAATCAGTTCAGTGTATGCGATGAGAGGTGACAAACGAATACATCTTTCATTGTCACCCATATTATTATTGTTCGTATTTATGCCTCGATTTTTAATAATAATAACCAATAATCTGGTCCACAAAGGAATATGCTGTCCCCCTATTCTACCCTCGACTCAACAGTTTTGCCTCAATTTCGTCTCAACTTTTCGTTTGGACACAAAAATTGTGTTTTGAATTTTACCGGTTATTGATTTATTATTAATATACCATAGCGTTAGGCTTTAATTCCAGGGGCACTACTTTCCACCCCAATACACCTCTCAATGATTGAGTGGAGCCTTTCATACCTCATCTCAGCTATTCTTATGTAATGTGGTTTTACGTAAATTCAGCAAGAATACACTGTATCTACCTTGATCATTTCGTATAGAATGAATTTTGCTTAGTTTAATTAGGATTCTTTGATTGAAATCATCACTGAATAGACCCTGGCACAATACAATGCTTTTGAATAGACGAAACCCCACTCTATTCAATGCAAAAAATGAATAAAAGTGTAATTATTTATTGGGTAACCAGGTTCCTATTATAAATGATCGATAAAAAAGGATATTCTCAATATTGTATAATTTATGGTCTTTTCTTGTTATTCGTGAGTGAATTCTTCTTTGAAGAAAAATTCTGGGCTCAGAATAATAGCAATGATTTAAATAAAGGCCGCCGACAATGGATTTAAGGGCGACCGACACAAGTCAGGAGTCAGACGAGAATTGATTTATTAAAACGTTTCAAACATTGATTTGTAGTGAAAAACACGGTATCTGTTAAGTAATGTTTAATACTTTGAATCAATATTTCCAGAGAGAAGAGAAGAGAGGAGAGAGAGAGAGAGAGAGAGAGAGTCGGTATATATGAGCAAATTGTGTTTGAGATACATTTATGTTTGTGTTTGATATCATTTTTTCCTCAGCTCTAACCCAAAATGTTTTGTTTGGATATACATTATTGGGTTCTGTTGTCATAATTTCCCCTCGAATTGACTTATTTTCAGGAATTATATGTTAAATATTTTAATCTCTAACCAATGAAAATCAGATTTCATAATGAATTGTAAACAACTTTTGTGCACTAATTCAACAATAGATTCATTCAAATCAACGGAAATATGTATTGAGTTTCAAAAGCTTTTCTTCAAATCAGAGAATACCTTAAATATGTTTTTCAATGGGAATGGAGTTTATGGAGAATATCGACAAAAACACTATTTGTGATAATGACTGAGAATTTAAAGAGAAAATTGAAGTCTTGTCGCAAACACCACTTAATCGCAAACATATGGACTCATCAATTCATTGGAACCGTTAGTCTCTTCATTAGAATTTCATACTTAAATAGTTTTCAACAGAAGCTATACTTATATATATGTATAATATCTTTGACCACAGTTTTAAAAACTGTTAAAATGCGATAAAAGTGACTCAAAAGGGATCTTATAAATGGCATATTCAGTGAAACGAATGGACAAAATTGATTGCACCAACATTTTTGGAGATATGTTTAAGATTACACCCATCAACTTAAGACCTTGACAATTTCACTTTCAAGCAATTACCTAGGATACTTTGTAAAGAAAATTCAACATTTTATCTGGTTTTTGCTTAGTATCCAGGCAACCTTGATCATTTCCTATTGCACTGAATATTTGCCTTAATTACTAACTTATGAACGTTAGACACCAATTAGGCATGAATTTAGTCATATTCTGTCCATTTATGGGAATGCATGCATTGGGCAGATAAGCGGTCTGTCATATGAGATATGAAAAGACATTAAAAGTGGGCTCACCTTCAAGTTGAACGAGGCTGTAATGGGATCTTTATGTATCTTTCCCTGATAGGGACCAAAAATTGTGCCCAATTTTAAATCGGTTCGCGCGCACACTGTTATGAATGTCTTCGGGTGATTAGGACCACAGCCGTTGCTATCGCTTCCACTGCTGGCAGTTGTTGGCCGTAATTCGAGCTCTTTGGGCAGCTCTGGTAGTATTTGCCGATGCGGTGCACCAAAAGATTCGCCGATACTGTCATATGGTTTGTATGAATTACGCGCTGATGAGTCGCTCGAATAGACTTTAATGTCTGTGTCCTCAGGCTCTGCATCAGATGTGCACATCTCGTCCGACACACTCAGGACGTCGTCCTCTTCGCCTGAAAAATAATAAAATATTCATAAATTTTCTCATTTGAGTTATGCTCTAAATCACAAGTTGGGGGGTTTCAGAAGAGCGAGATAAAAAAATACCCAAAATTCGTTTATAACACCAAATAAACTCATGTTTACTATTATTTATTTTGCCCCCCCCCCCCGCCTTAAATCATCAGTTTTATACAACTATTTATTGGCTCAAAGTGGGAGGGGGTCTTCGAGAAATTTTTGATTCAAGGGGTGTTTTGAGCTAACCCTCCTCCCGCATCACTGCTCTAAATATGAATAAAAAATAGAGATATTTAGTGAAAATTGGTTACACAAAGAGTCCGTCCGACACACGTCTTATCACTGAAAGACTTTTCACTCTTGAGATAAAAATAGTGACAATATTTGAGAGACAATAAGTCTCATAATAAACATAAATATAGTGATGAATATGTTTGACAAATATATAACAGTTTTGTTTTCGACTCTAATATAACTGTAGTAAGTCTTAAACGTCTGTCGTATTTGTCAACGACTTTAACACAACTTCTAATCCAATCGATTGTAAAATATTTTTCACATTTTATTATTGATTATGACTCTTAACCAGGGATGTGGAAGGAGAGCGCCAAAACCCCCTGACGAATGAATTAGCACTACATAACTAACACATAGAAGTCTATCGAGGTTTTGGTTATAATTAGGAAAGACATCCAACACAACCCCCTGACTGTCGGCTTCATTCTTGCTTATTCCTGCTCTTCATTATCTTTCAAATAATACCGCACTTTATCTCTTCAAAGTTTTTAGATAATATTCATAAAACTCTTCGGAAACAATTCTTCGCTACAATATCTTAGTCTCAATATTTGTTTGATTTTAGTGTCGGAAGAGATACCCAAACAAATACTCGAGTAAAAGGTGTCTGATATTGATTCTGACTCTTCTTTGGCGGATGTGATTCTTATTCATATATTTGCTTTTGGGCCAAATATGTGTTGCTGTCTCAGTTTAAAGGAAATGGTAGATAACACATACAAACCAGTCAATGAAAACCCTTTACTCACATTCATTCAAAATTATTTTATTTATGGTTTCATGAAATGAAGTGTTAAGTCATAAAGAGGAATGCCGAAGGTCAGCTCTAGGGAGTATTCTGGTCAAATCTCGAATCTAAAACCACTATAATGATCACTGATTGCAATCTTTTGAATATAAATTCTAGTTTTGATTGCATTGAAAAGAATTTCTAAATATTTTCAAAACTTTTTACAATTGATTTGACTTTTTGTGATGACTCTTAGGGCTAGTCTTCAGTTGATAGTAAGGAATAGGAGAAGAATAAAATATATCTATCATAGAATTGTCAACACATTTGTTGATAGATACTTTTGAATTGGGAGGAAAGTGATTCTTCATTCCATTATAACAATAAAAATGATATGAAAAGAAAATTTCAATGATTTTACTCTTCAATCATTAGATGAATAAATAATAGTAAATGTTTTTCATTCACACGAATCGGCTTTGAGTGAGAATTCTGTTATTATTTACTCTTGCAATAGGAATATGGCACTGATATGATAGACAGTGTTAGCTCATCTCTGAGCCAACACCAATCAATAGGACCAGACATCTGTGGCTTTGTATGTGATATGTTTACACATAATTCGTTATCGAGTGAAGTGAACAACACTATAGAGAAGACATTTAGACAACAAAACCTAACACTAAGTTCACAATCATTTAGACGTAAAATATTTAAACAGCTGTGGATTCATAGAGATATCTATTGCTCTCTGAAGACGTTTTATACCGAACTTAAGGCCAAACACATCACAGCGAAGATATGCCAATAAAAGCCCACACAATTGCCACTCACTTATAATCGCCCAATAAATAAATTATTACCATAATACATAGGATGAGCAAGGGGTAGGGTCTACCCTCCCTATAAGCTTGCTCATCCACACTGTAATAAAATCATTAGTTCACTAAATAGACACTCAATATATGGTAAGACTTTACACACTATCGGGAGTCACTTAGAGAGAAATGACCGGAACTGTGAAACACAAGTTTTCATTGATTTGATTATAAATTTTTTTATACAAAAATATATTAATGTGTACCGAAAAACAACTTACGCGCAAACTTCATGGCGCCCGGTATATAAAATCTACAGTCGAGTCCCGTTTAATGGCAACAAAACCAATGAATTACGCCTTCAATTGATTTATTATAGATTTTTAAATCAAAATTCTATTCACTATAAGGTGTTTGACTGTTAGGCCTAACCTATGAGCCAATTAAATACATAATAAATAACTACACGAATAGACCCATAGCGCACATACACACACTTCTCTTAACACATACCGGCGCTCAGCACTCGTATTATTAGCAGAGTTTGTGTGGCAGTGGTTTTGGTAACCGATTCGATTGCTCAGAATATAGGGTTGAAAATATGTTATTTTTCTGGTCTTAAACTCTTAGACCAAAAATATAGCCAAAGAAAAACTTAAGACATCTCTCGAGTGGTTTTCTGGTGATAAAGACATGTGCAGTAAAATAGTGTCACCGCTAAACACACACATAGGGAAAGAGAGGAGAATACAGTCAGAGTATCAGTCCTTTGCGTCCTATCAGTCGCTCCTTTATTGCTATTCCCTTTAAAATGTTTGGCCATAAACTAGACTCTGATTTATATATCGATAGGGAATACAGAATAGTATTGAATATAAAATACATTTAAAGTCAGGAAAAAACTAAGAAAAGTCAAAAAATATGTCAGTTTTGCAAAAAATAAAAAATAGGATACAATTCCATTCCTTCCGAGAGCACAGTTGACTCTGAGATGTATAAAAACTTGTGTTTCTTATATCAAACAGCAGTCACGCGCCCACAGAATGGAGAAAAAAGTTTGTATATAAAATGGTTTTACGCTTAATATATGGCACACAAAGTGAACACAAACTGAATCTCAAGAAGAATATCATCTATCAATTGTCTATCGGAAGAGTAAATCAGTTGAATAGTCCACAGAAAGAAAGGTTTTCTCTCTCTATTAGTTTTGGGAACAGAGAATAACCAGAAGAATAGCCCTTAAAAGAGAGCAGAGAATACCATTGAGTTTATGTAGTGTTTTGTCTATCAGTGCGAAAGTCAACGCAATCTTATTATCTAAAACTCATAGAGTTTTAGAGCATTTGCCTCTAACTGTTAGTTCATTCAACAGTAGAGCACAGGGCTCTATGAGTGTGGAGAGAGCTGTGGCTGCATCACCAGCACACCGACAGCACAGGCCATTCCTCTTGATAGTTCCGGCAGCTAAAGAGTCTCGTTGGGAGTTACGGGTCAATTAGGGTTAAATGTTTTATCCATTATTTTCTGGATGTGTTTTACTCAATTCAAGAGAGAGAGAGAGAGAGAGAGAGAGAGAGAGACAGAGAGAGAGAGAGAGAGAGAGAGATTTAATGCGGAACTGAAGACAACTTAATAGAAATGATTCAACGAATAATAGAATGCGATAATACATATATGCATTTGTATGTAACCGGTATTTATTACAAGAATATATCTGGTGTTTAATGAGCTAAATCAAATTATTTGTTTTTTATACCTTTAAATACATGTATTATCTAGAACCAATTAGCTAAATTGATTTAGTTCATTAAATCGCAGCTTATAAACATTAGAATCATCTTCAAATTGAACAGGTTCATGCTAATTTTCATAGCCTATCACTGATAGCATCTAATCTAATATGTATTTCCACATAACAAATTGTTGATTCAGTGATTTATAGATTGCACCATCTACATTCTACTACATTCTAGTACATTCTAGTAGAATGATTCAACTACATTCTTCCAGTTAAAGGAGTGAAATGCATTTTTTATTTTTCTTGAAATTTGGAGATTTATAAAATAAAACAGAATAACGAAGGGGTTCAAAACCTCCACTGTTATCGAAAGTGTTATACAGTGGGCCTCCCCCTCCCCCGCCCACCGGCATAAAAGTGATAACTTTATAGATGTCAAATAACTTTTTTATAGTTCAATTACACAAGGGTAACAAAATTAGGTATTTTTGCTATAATTTTATTTCTAGCAAGTCACATTAGAAAAGCTACTCTTTACAGAAAAGTTTGAATATAATCTTTAGAATCTAAAATTTTGAGCATGATAATATGGGGATAGACCATCTTGTATGATATGACACTTTATTATTATTGATAAAAATTACATTTTATTAAAAGTTATGTAATATTGAGTCTCGAGTTGTTGCTCATCACTAGTAGTGTTGAACTAATGTTTACTTTCGTTGCATTACATAATGATTGCATCCAAAAGACATTTGTAGTGAACTTTAATTAATTAATTGTTGTTAACATTAATTGAATAAATCAATTGAAATGCATTTATAACTCATTTGTATTCAAAGCTAAAGATATGTATTCTTCTGAACCGATGTTAACCTCAAAAGTCATCGATTTATCCAATAATTTGAAGCATTTAAATGACGGACCAAATGACCAAAACATAGGTTTAGATGACAGCAATCACTGCTCCCGACCCGACCCAAGGGTTCAGGTATTTGTTCACTGATTGATAGTATAAATGAATAGATTTGTGAACATTTGCTCAACAGATAGAACTCGAGAATCTGAACACTTCCACGGATCTGATTAACAAATTAGAGCTCGAACTCAATGTATGTGAAATCCATTCAATTGTCTATAGATTTACACTTTTTGAGTGCTTATAACAAAAGAGAAAAATAGATTAAAGTTTAGTCATTAAACGCTTCAATAGTTAACACATTTAAGCCATTAATGGCAAAGACCTTCACTATTGTTATGGTTTTGATTTCGTACCAATTAATCCAAAATTTGTTTCAATTGCACGCAAATCATATTTATATAAATTATTAAATATATTATAATATGAGCATAATATGAGCATAATATGAGCATGATCATTGATCATTGATCATATGTCAAATACTTTTTGTTCCATAGGATTATAGAAATCACTTTCGAGTACTTCTGAGCGATTCGTCTCAAAAAATCGCAGAATTGGCAAAGAAATTGGGGGCCTGTGTTGAAAGAGCCCGTCCTTATTATGAGGCCAGAGTTAGAGCCAAAGAATTGCATTCTGAAACCCAAAAGGCAGCGCTCAGATACGAGAGGGCTTCCAGTTCTCATATGGCCGCCAAAGAAATGGTTCGATTAGCAGAAGAAGGACTTCAAAAGGAGGGCAATATGTTCGACAGCTCCTGGCAGGAAGTGCTCAACCACTCAACCATTCGGGTCAATGAATGTGAACGCGAAAGGGTTTTACAACAATTAGAACACCAGAAGACTTCTCAGGCATATAACAAATGCGAACAATTAGTATCACAATTACATAAACAACTCAAACGATCCATAGTTAAGGCCAGGTATGACACCATTCAAACCATTCATTAATTTTAACCATTCATTTGAATGTCGAGTAGTGACGGAATCACTCATTTGTCACTTAAGTCAAATCCGTTTTTTACTCAAATTCCTGAAATTAAATACAATTTTAAGACATTTTATAATTAGTGATAAAAAGTAAATAAGAAATTAATAACCGAAACATAGCTCTCATTTCCGAGGCTTTTATTTCTCTAAATGTGAGGCATTCCTCAGAAGTCTTAATCAATTAAATTCCAAACATTTCTGAATAAACTCGATAATCGATTATGTAATCACAATCTTGGTATAAATTTACAAATAAGTTACCATCCTAAGATATGATTTACCTCTTATGTGCAGCCAAAATCGAGGGGGGGGGGGCTCGTATCTTTGCGGTTTTGCAGTACAATTTTTCGCGAAGCTCAGGGGGGTATTTTGGAAAATCTCAAACCTCAAGGGGGTATTCGCATTTAGCCCCCCATCCCTATGGCTACCCCTGAGTAATAGTAAGTGTGAATGAATTCTCAAGTTTACCAGAATAGTTAGTCATTGTAATGGCATTAGTAATGGCAATACAATTAAAGAAAGACTGTATCCGTCAGTCGAGTTCGAGATAATGAGGGATAAATTCAAACCAGGGATATAATCGAGCTATAAAATGCACTAAAATCGATTACAACGGTTACAACAAATGATGGATAGAAACGAGTGGTACAATCGTGAGGGATACAACTAAGCTTTTACTGTAATTAATATGCTTTGATTAATATTATAAATGATCTAGCAAATGAAGCTACTATGAATTACATAATCGATTATTGAATGAATTTGAATTAAAATTTGTTAATAGAATAGATGAACAAGGTTGTTATTTGCACGTATACAAGCTTTCATGTACCGGGTGAACGGAAAAGAAACCGGTATCTATTGTAGGGTTTGTGCCTCCGAGGGTACAAATCTCAAAAGCAAAAGTACATGACATGTGTCATTTGAGCATGCCAGACGATAGTACTTTTCAAGACAAATTCATTGGTCTAATTTACAAATCTCTAAGACGTGTAGTTTAGGAATAAATGGACTTCAAAGTTTGA
>JAQIWF010001279.1:0-12602 GCA_034694965.1 Ceratozetes gracilis | reverse complement strand
CTCTCTCTCTCTCTCTCTCTCTCTCTCTCTCTCTCTCTCTCTCTCCCTTTCTCTCCCTCTCTCTCTCTCTCTCTCCTACTCTTGTCTCTGGTTTTCATATCTTTATTAATACTTTTCTCATATAATATAGGAATGACTTATTGTATAAACATATTAGAGATTAAGGGCTCATAAAATATTTTATCAAAAAATAAACATTTCTTCCATATATGAAAACAATTCACCGAAAGATGATTTGCTTTCACAGATAACAATTTTTTGAGATGTCTTTCGGGGTAAAGCCCTCTGCAGTGGCGCTCACTAATAATGAGGCCCACTATGTCTGAGCTTATATTAAATCAACGGTTAGTTCAAATGAATCATAAACTTCGTTATAATTGTTATTTATTTTTCTCAAAACATTATTATATTTGATAACAAATACGAAAAAGTTTTCTGTAGTCAAAGAAATAACAAAAATCAAGACTTAAAAAGACTTAAAAGACTGGAGTGAGTCGTTCCCAACCAAACATATCAATATTTGAACATTTGAACAATTTGAACAGTTTTACTCATTTTAAGTACAATGATTCGAAATTTAATTTTGTTCCTCAATGTAATATTTGTGCTGGTTGAGTTTGGAGAGAATATGCAAGCTGGTTTGCCAGGCAGAATACCTATTTTAATGGCTGGACCTAAATCAGAATTTGGTCCAAGAACTTTTAATTTCAACGAATTTTCTAATCCATATAACCAATGGAACTGCAAATTTGATCAAGATTTTTGTAACTTGAAGAACGCCTACCATCTGGCTCAATTTCAAAGACATTCCGATCATAGATCTCCAATGTTTGGTCAGACATCAATGCTATACATAAATGTGACGAATGCCCCAGAATTCCCCGCCGCCAGACTCAGGTCCGACTACTTCCCAGCCTCGCCATCATATGGACAATCAGCCTGTCTTTCTCTCAAATATTTGTTGTACGGAACGGGTGCTCTTAAGTTGTTTGTGATTCAACAGGACATTGAGAACAAGTGTATATGGAGTGACCACAATGATCTCATCGATATATATGGCCAATGGAGAGACACTCAGATGACTATTAACTTACGTGACGGCAACCCTCGCTTCTTCATTGAAGCTCATATTGATGGTCGCCCTCCTAAATATGGTACGGTTGCGATCAGCACTTTCGCCATCACTTATGGTGACTGTACTAATGACAACACTAATTACTGCCAGCGAAGGGACGACCAACCAGTACCTCCTGTGCCCAGTCCTGTCAAATAAGCTAATTATTTAAAGTTATGATCACTGGAAGTGATTCAAATATTGAAAGTGACCATGCTCACTCAAATTACTAAGTCATTTGTATTTTAGTCATAAGAGTATTTTGAGCTTATTTTGAATGCAAAGAAAAAACAAAAGAATTCTATTATTTGTTGAATAAGTTTTTCTTAGAAATGTTTTTCGATCTCTTCTGTTGTTTTCAGTTTTGTCTGAGAATAACAAGACTTTAAATAAATAAATATTGAGTTTCTGACGAAAGTATTCAACAATTTATTTGGAAGGAAATCAAATAAAGTCGAAAGAAAGTAAAAATAATTAAATTTTGATTTGAAACAAATCCCTCCAACAAAAGGAAAAGAAGTAAATATAATATTGTTATTGAAGCGAATCTGAGAATTCATTGATCAAAGAGTAAAGTATTCGTAAAGATATTCTCCTTAGCCTTTAAAGTGGAAAAATTCACTCCATTGAGACATTTGATTCTTAACTCATCCGTAACATCCACTGAGAACTCAATAATCAGTGAACTTAATTGCATGAATATATTGAAACATCTCTTAAGAGAAATATTTTTGACTCACTTTTGCTATGAATTAATTAACTTAAGTACACAAAAGTGAATATTAATTGCAAAACAATGAGAAATAATTACATATGAATTACAATGAGTTCTATTGTTATTTGAGTTATGTCTATCATTTCCCCAAAATAAGCCTTGCTCTTTTTACTTCAAAGTTCATGCATAAACACTGATAATTAACAAGGATAAATAAAAGGAATTAGGTCTTCTTATGAGTGAGAAGTTCATTGTTTTTGTTAATTGTAATTAAAATTGGATTAAGAAATCATAAAATCAAAGGTTTTATATTCGATGAGATTTCCTTCAAATCAATAGTCATTGATGTGATCCCAAAGAGAATGCGTTGCTTTATATTTATTTTTTGGACAGTTTTGCTCACTTTAATCACTGCCCGATATTACCATCGGTTAAGACATATTCGACTCGAGAAGAGTTTTTGTTCCGGTTATCAAGAACTAAGAGAAAACAAATGTGCGGCCCGTCTCTCCACGTGCTCAAAGTTGGATCCTGATGAGTTAACTACAATGAGACAGGTCTTATGTGGCTTTAAATTTGATCCAGCTGTTCAAAGTGATCCTCCGCCACCCGTGCCATTTAACCCCTATCATTATTTTCATGGCTATGGCAATGGGGGCCATGGATTTGGTATTCATGGTTTCCTTGGCGGCGCAGGATATGACCTCGGATATGGGTATGGATATGGACATGGATATGAACATAGATATGAGCTTGAACATGGTCATCAAGGAGATAAAGATAAAAGTATACATGGTTATTACCACCACACCAAACATTACGATGGGTCTGAAGCAGATATACATAAATACCGATTCGTTGCGTCCATCTATAGTTCTGAGCGCAAGTTTTTATGTGGGGGTGCGTTAGTGTCACCTAGGACTGTTATCACTTCTGCTCAATGTGTGTCTCAATCAGTAACAAAACGGAAGAAGCGTCAGGAAGAGGAGGCAGAACCGCCACCTGAAGGAGAACCTCCCGCTGGTGGTGATGGCGGTGGTGGCGATGGAAAACTGATTGTTCGCTTTGGAGAACAATTTCTTCATATAAATCCTGTGTATCATAAGGTTTATGAATATGACGTCGAGTCGATGGAATTGAGTCCTAATTATGATCCGGTTACTCATCAAAATGATATCGCAGTTCTGCGACTCGTGAATCCCGTTCCCATTTGTTTGTTCCCTCCAATACTGATTCCCAGAAAGTTTGAGTATTGGTTAGACTTTGACCATTTGCACGGATGTTCCTCCACTTACATGGGTTGGGGTCTCGCCAATCAAAAGCCTTATTTCAGAGCCCAGACCGGTCAGGTAATACCTCAATATCATTGTCATAAGCTGTTCAATTGGGAACCTGATCAATTACACCGCTCACATCTCTGTGTGGATGCATCAAAAGGGCATTGTATTACTGATACGGGCGGACCCCTTATGACACATAATAAACATGGTTGGGTTCTGATCGGAATTATGACTTTTGGTAAACACTGCAGAACTCCTCATTTGCCACTCGTTTTCTCGAGAGTTACCGAAGCTTTTGATTTGATATTCAAATATATCGATCAGGACTTCAACTCCAGAAACTTCACTCACGTATATCCCGACGAATGTCACCACATATCTCACATTCACGGCCACCCCTACCACTCCCCCCACTATAAAGTTTATCCTTATGCTGGGCCTCATGAGGAGCACGGAAAGCAAGAGGAGGTCCATAAATATGATGAGAAAGAAATCTACCATCACATAGAGAAGCACTACCATGCCACAGAGGACCACCACGTTGAAGCTGATATCCTTCATCTGCCTTACCATCCCATCAAGAAGTTGGATGACATTCCTCTGATCGAACTGCACGGCTCTAATCATCCGATTGAAGTAAAGGATTATTTATCACCTGCTCAGCCACACGGTTGGGAAGGCATTCTCCCCATCAAACAACTCGATTACGCCCACCCCTCAAATGATAGACACGGAAAGAGTTCTAAATATAAATAAATTTTATTGAAATTCAATAAAGTATTAAATATTTGTATTAAATCGGAGGACAATTCAATGATTATATCAGAAAAAGTGTGAAATTATTTAAAATAATGATTCGAAACGAAATAATTAGTCATTTCTCATATTTTGACTAAGTTTTGATTAAAACATAAAATAGAAATCAAATAAAAATACAAAGAATTTGAAATTAAGTCTAAAAAAGGGGTAAAACACTAAATAATTTCGACTCTATTTCACCACTTTTTTGATTTTCCTCGAATGCTTTCGAAGCCGTTTCTTTCGTTTTCTTGTTTTATTCACATTATTATTATTGGTTCCACTCATGGAAGCCATGAGAGAAGCGATCAGATGTGTGGCCGTCACGGGCGGTGATGTCGAGCGTTTCTGTTGATCGGAACAGTTGGTAGTGTTGGCCGAAACTCCGGCCAAATCGCGTTCAACGAGTTCTGTCAGTTTTCTTCTCTCGGCTAACATCGCAAGAAATGTGGTAATGAACTCATCGTAGTTATGGGTCCGACGCGAGTCATCGATTCGATACTTTCGCCGCTTCTCTAACTCTTCTTTCAAATTGTTTTCCGTCGAATTGATGTCGACCTCAAGATTTTTGAGGAGAGCCACCAAATCGATTGCTGTGAAGGCTTTGGATGGAGTACTCGGTCTCACTGATGGCGATGGAGTCGATTGACTTTGACTTTGTGTACATGAATTCGATGGGATATGAGTGGGAGAGCCAAGGATTTGAGGGGATGACAGGTCACTAGTTGTGGACATCGAATCAGTTCGGGGTTTTCGCGATGAGGAGAGTTTGCAAACAATCATTTGATTGATCCGTTCATCTGTATTATCACAACTCGTATTATTTGGCGAATTAAAAGCCGAACCAATTTCTGAAGACGTGTCAGTACTGGAAGAGGAACTCGGAGTCGGAGATATAGAGGTCTGTATGGAGAGAGGGATACGTAAATCACTTCTGACACACTCCTCAGCGATAGAGATGGTCAGGGGTTCACTCATTTCCCCCGAATTTTGAAGTGCGTCTGTCGTCTGTTTATTAGTGTTGTTATTGTCATCAGTTTTGGTCGAACTTAAGAAATCTTTTTGTGGTTTTACAGTAATGTCGGGATATTTGGAATAATTGTGATAATCGAGAGGAGTGGGTAGTCTTGTCGGACGGGTTATCTCTTGCAGAGCCTCCAAAACGATGTGTCGATTAGTTTTTAAAATATTTAATTTATTTAAATAATTGACGCGTTTGTCGGGAACGACAGCCATTAGGTTATAGCGAATGTCATTCCCCTCCGAAGACTGTGTTTCGCGCTCTAATCGATTGCGAATCACTTTACGAAACTTTTCTGTCCAATACTCGTCTTCAATGGATCCGTGATCTATAGGCCATCGCTTCAGTCCATCCAATTCTATAAGCCGTCCATTGATTGGCAAATAAGAAGCGAAATGGAAGGCATCCAAAACGCCTGAAGACCTTTGAGTGGCCGATACATTGGAAGGTCTGGAGGCTGTGCTAAACTTGTTCTCAACCGTAACATCATGAGAAGGGGCTGCATGTGAGTTGTGGGCGCGGGCCAACTCTGGACAGTTGCCAATAGCATAGCCCTTGTTCTCAGAGCTCATGTTTTTTGTGTCCGCCTTTAAAGACAAACAAAAAATCTAATGATTTGAATGATTTCAATGAAATAATACCTGAAATCTCTGCAAAACAGATCCCAATTGAATGTGCGGACAATTGAGAAGTACTGACAACAAGGCATGAGTGGCACAGGAGTTGGGAACCATTTGTTGGGCGAAAAACATTTCATTAACGACGGACTCATTTTCAATAAAATCGGTGGTTTGAGAGCCAATTCCCGATCCGTTCTGTTCGGCTCTATTACGCCATCGACCTCTTCGTTCCTCAACCCATTTGAAGAGGAAAATAAAGCCATAAACTGTGCCCTCAATAGGTTTGGCCAAATCATAGATCTCTTCCACTTGAATGCCTTTACAGCCGAAGTCCTCCAGAAGTAGAGTGAAAAGTCCCGGATCTGACTCCAGTTCGAGCCATCCCTCAGCCAAACGGTAGAGATCGTCCGGCATCACAATTGACCCTCAGTTTAATGCCAAGACTATTGTCACAAATTAATTAAATAAATAGTTTAATAATTATTTGTCAAAATTTGAATTCAAATTCATTTGATTTGAATGAAAACAAAAACATTTGATTAAACATATGATAGACATTATGTCAGTCTTTGAGGGACTGTTCACTCATTTACACAAACATTCAATTCTAGCAAAAATTGTTTTATTTGTAATTTGAATGAATATGAATAGGAGCTAAAATAATCTAGTTAACTGTTAATAGGTTAACATTCTGTGCTATTTATTAAACATTTGGTGGTTTTGTCGTTGTTTTACTTTTTCTTACAAACAACCAGAAGAGGGCCGCAAAGGTGTTGGATATTATCACTGCAATGATTATAATGGAAATAATGACCAAGCCATATCGGGTGTCCAGTTCTTCTTCTTCCACGTGATTTATAGCCAATTCCCCATTGCACCCAAAATAAGTCCAGGCTGTTTTCTGAAAGTTTTAATCCAAAAATGAATAAATTAATGATTTATAAAATGTTTGTTACATTTTTAATCTGCTTTCCATTGCTGTCGAATATGATAAGCATCCCATCCGGTTGGTTGAAGAACAGTTCGGAGCCAAAAACAAAAGCACCGATATAATTGCCGCATGAAACACTCTCGGCCAATTTAGACCATTTAAGAGATGGGGCTTTGATATCAACCAAACTTTTGTACAGAATATCTTTGGATACAATGAAGAGCTGGGGCTGCAGTCCAGGTATAAATGCAGCCGAGAATACGTTATCGAAATCGTTTTCGAAACCAAACTCCTTGGCATCCCCTCTAGTCGTGAGTCCCCAGGGAATGTTGTCGTTGTTAGGCTCGACCGCAAATCTGTCGCCTAAGAATCGGAACACTTGATAAGTGGTCTGAAAGAAGACAAACACCAGTTTGTCATAGAGATTACACTTCTCGTCATTCGCATCGCAATTGAGAGTTAAGCCAAAGCCGGCCCTAAACAGTGGTATTCCTGTGAAGAATAGTGATTATATGATTTGTTGAAAGACAATCTAAACCTGGAAAGACTTGTTCGACAGTCAGACTCTTTCCCAATTCTACAAATTGTTTGTTATTCATCTGAAAGCGCCAAACAATCTGTTGCTGAGAGTCCATTCTTCCCACATTTATCCAACTGTAAGCGAAAACAATGTTCTCGTAATTGAAAACTCCGGACAAAAGTACTTTGCGGTCTTTAACACAGAATTTCTGGGACGCGTCCACCGATAGGACAATAGTTATCATTAAAACCAAATTTATTCGCATTTTTCAAATGTACACAAAATTTAATATTTTAGACTTAACTCCAAATCAGTTGAACTCAAACTTAGAGACAAGTTTTGAATTATTTTTCAAACAATCCATAAATTCAATGATTGCGTGCATTAATCAACACATTTGCAGGGATATAATTTCGTATATACTAGACATTAATCACTACCAGGAAAACAATTTTCTGATCATTAGATTCTAAAAGACTGACATTAAGTATAAGTTAATCCAAATTACTTCAAATATTTAATTTATTTCAAATCAAAGAAAAGGTTAAAACAATTTTGTTAATAAAATAATTGTTTTATACTTTCAAAGAATTCTTATTCTTTTTATAGACAGAGAAACAAAAGACGCCAACAATTATATCAACTAAGGCTAAGACTATTGACGATCTTATCAATGGTCTGTCCGTCAGTTTGGGCCAAGACTTCTCGAGTCTCTCCAAATTCTGTGCCGAGAGTTCTGTTGAATAAGACAAAAGTAAATCAATTATATCGAAATGTGAATGCATTAAATCATTTCTATAGTTTGAGACTAATTTGTGGAAACAAATGGAGGGAAATGCAGACAATTATTAGGTAAGAGAAGTGAACGGTTACTAAGATGGGTCTGAGATCTAACTACCAAATTCTTGAGAGATATTTTACGAGTAACTGAATTTCATGTGTCTCCTCAATGGGGTGGGCCACCGAGATCACATCCATATCATTTAATAGCACCTTCCAGACCCCTTCAATGACCATTTATTTCATTTGTTACCTGATATCTGCCTATTTTTCACATAATTTGTTTCAGTAGATAGTTCTCAAACATCGGTTTGTCATAATTATTCCTTTTCTCGCGAATCAAAACTAGTTTTCAATTAAATTTTCAAAAACATTGAGAAGAGAATCATTTCATTGATTTTATTTAAATAAATAATGAATTGAATAAAAGGATTGCATTAATTATTATTGAACGATAGTTGACAGTGACCAGGTTCATTCAACAAACCTCATATTCTATTAATTAGAATGTGAACAATATTTTTAATCTACTTTACGGTTAACTTTAATATAAACATCCATTGAATGACAAAATGGTTTTTTTAAATTTGAAAGAATGAGAGTATAATTGACAGATAAGACTAGTCTCTAACTGTATTACTTTGCTTAATATTATGGATAGTTAAGGTAATCCGAGTTTGTTGTCTGCGCTATATTTGAGGACTGGCAGAGGGCTTGTGATGAAGACATCATATGCTGACCATTCGATGGCATCAAATGCTCGAATGACATACTATTCGTCGAACCATTGATTATGTTATTAGTGTTGTGCCGATAGTTGGCGGCCATCAATGCCTGACAATAGTATGAGTAATAGAGTTGCTGTTGAACTGACATCTGATGTGTTGCCGTCACTGAATTCGATCCATAGGTTTCATTGCTTTCTCTTTCTCTTTGACTTTGGTATCCATTGTTTGTCTCTTCTGTTTCATTATCTTCGAAGTCATCATTTTTGAGAATTTCTTCGATTGAATACGTTTTAAATCTCTTTTTCTTTCTCTTAGCTTTAAATGAGATAATTATTACTTAAGTGGTATAATAAATGTCAGTTTACTACCAATTGCTGGTTCGCATGGATTATCATTTTTTCTCAGTTTCTCATCTGTTAACCCATTATTTGTTTGATTGGGTGCAGAAGTGGAGGGAGTGTTCCACTCAAAGAGAGCATTGGTTCCATTTCTTAGGATACGATTAATAGACGAAATGGAAGGAATGGAACTCAAAGTGAGTTCTGGTTCTGCAGTTGAAGAAGAAGATGAAGAGCCAGAATTGGACTCATTATGACTTTGACCCTGAGCGGCCAATTCTCTTCGTAAAAGATCTCGTATTTCCCAGGCTATCCACAAATCAATTTATTAATATTTCCCTTATTTTAAAGAATATTAGGTAACCAACCAAATATAGCCGGGTTCTCCTGCTTAAGTCTAAGTATTCTGCGTACAATATTAGGTGTGGTCACATGCTTTGGTTTTGAGCCTCCAATAGAGCCTAAATTATCATGGTTGTGCATTAATCCGTAAAATCCATGTTTGAAATTAAGACTTACGCAAGTGATTGGTTCCGGGTTTTATTGAACCTTAAATGCAAAACAATTTACTAAATAATTGAATAACAAGTAATACAAAATGCAATCCACTTATAGGGGATTGCAATACGTTATTATAAATAGTTATCATTAATTCGGTTTCAAATTAACACTAAACCAGGTACTTTTAGATTAGTTGACATTTATCATAGATGACAAAATATTCCCTGGGTTTTGAAAAATTGTAAAATTATTACTACCCAGAACAAACACTAAGTATGTCCAACTAATTTTGAATAAACACTATGTTTGTTGAAAAAATCCTCTCTGTTAAACCAGAGCTTGCTCATTCCTGATTTAAATTATGAAGAGATAATTCTTTTCAATATAATAATATTTATAAGATAGCACAATTAATAATTTAAGCATTAATTAGGGCATTAAAACTTAGTAATTCAAACCTGTCTCATAAAATCTTGTTAAAATTTTGGAGACGCATCCATGAGAAACCAGTAATTGGCGAGAGATATCACAGGGTCTGACACCCAATAGAGCCAGCTCAATAATGCGATGTCGAACATGTAATGGAAGTGGTCTGCCATTGACAAAAAGACCACCAAGCTGATTTATACCCGCCTGACCTGTATTTGTTTCGTGAATTTAATTTCTAATTTAATAAATAGTTTTGATGTCTCTATAAATAGTATTCTCTCAAACATTGGAAATCGCTTTTAAAAGACACTTCACTGCAGAGCACTATAATGTCATTCAATGCTCAAACAGATAGCCTTAATGCAAACCTTTTGTTTTATGATCATTTGCTATTCAATTTCATCTTTTCATAGAGAATTTTTAGATTTTTATGCTGATTTTTACTATATACACAATATAAGCATGCTCATTTTCATATTTAGGGAATTTAAATCTCTGTTATACTGAGAAAATAAATAAATTTCATGAAATTGTATTTATGATTGTTTTTAAGTTTTTTAACCTCAAAATTGCTGGAATAAAATATTGAAATGCGACCACATTTTACTCAAATACAGTGGAAGAGTAGATAATTGTCAGAAGCGGTAGACTTAGTATTAGTTATGTGTCGGTCTTTATTAAGTCAATCCATTAGTTTATTGGAAACAGTGGTTGAGATCATAAACAAACAGATTTGTTGCACAGTTTAACATTATGTCTGACATTATATTACTCTATATTACGAGTTATACTCATTCTTATGGATTCAAACAAAGACTAAAATTCGTCATAAAGTTATGGTTAGTTATGGTCCCACATATAGAGCCCATACCATAAACTTTGACGTTTCGCTCCAACTTTACATCGCTTTTATTGTTTTCACTGAAAGCTCACTTTCGTTTACCGCATTCCCCAAATATCCTAGTTAAATAGAGGCTGTTGTAAGAATAAACTTCTATCTTAATCTATTAAAATATACTGATCTAATAAATATACATTAGAATTAATTTTTCCATAACGAAGATAATTAAGACTTTTATAATATCTTGGTTAATTTATAGTTGCTTATAAAATGTAGTGCCTTATAAAAGATTCAATAAGACTGATTGATAAGTAAGTAATTATAATTATATTTAGTAATCTTGCACAAATATTAAAACATCTAACATAGATCTTCTTACAACACTTTTAAAGAAAACTAACAAGGGAAAATTTATTTGAGTGAAGGATACAATTGCGATTAATTGAAGTAAAGTAAAAATGGTATAAATAATAAAAGGATTAATATTCTTACCCGTGTGTGGCATTGAGTGAGTGTATGGTTGGACTCAATTAAACTCCAGAGAAGTTAATTTGTAAGCGTATTGTCGACGAAAACGGTTTTATAGGTCTATAAGTGTGGCATCGCTTGAGTGCCGCAGACTCTACCGCATCATTTTATGGGAGGAGAGCCCTATCAGACCAGCAATTCATGGCTGAGCGAAGGCGGAGATGAGCGCAGTGTTGACAGTGTTTTTGGTGATCCTGACTGTGAGCGTGGATGGCGTGCCAGCGCTCCAAACGAATGATCACTTTATTAGCGGCCAAAATCCATTCCAAGTGCCATTACGGCCCAACTCATCAATTAATGCATTGAACAGCACCTGCACTCACCTTCAAGACACTTAACTCCCATAACGCCTATTCTCACAAATTTCCAGTAATTATACTTAATTTTAAAGATATTTTTAGACTAAAACATTGGAACAAATAAAAGAATTAATTCATGACTTAATGAAAGCTATTTCACAAAAATTACTTTCACTTTAGGGAGGAATTGAGTTTTGAACAAAATTATGCGAAATGGGATGAAGACAATCGTTTAAAAAGCTAATAACGCTTTGAGGGAAGCCTAAGCTGTGGTGAATGGGCCGACATCTCAATTGACTTCATATTCTTAATGCATATTAAATCCCATCCAAACATGTTTTGGGGTTTGTTTTCTTCGCCAATAAATGGATGAACAGATTTATGGCAAATATTTGTGGCAGAAAATGATGCAAATGATGCACGCGATCACACTTTCCCTCAAACATCATATTAATACCACTTCACTGCACAGGCAGGTGAACACAACGGACTAACTTACCACTACCAGCCTGGATAGTATCAGGGAGAACATGATTGCTCTCAATAAAAACATTAATTAACTTTTCATAATTGTTATGAACAAAGTTATTACAAATATCTGGTAACTTTCAATTTACTCTAGCTATTTTGTGTATTTAAAAGTGGTTAATTGAAAATGATGAGTTCAAAGTTATCTTGAGAATTTTGATGTCTCTTTCACTCTCTATTTCTGTCATACATTTTCAGTGTTTTCTCCACTTTTATGTGTTTATTAAATATTTACGAAAAGACAAATGTTTGGCAGAATTTATGCATTAAATTCGATGCAAATAATGTCTTTGTCTTCATTTTACTGAATATTTAAATGTTTCAAATTTATTAGAAACCTCGAGTAGTTTACAAAATATTCAAAAAGTTTCCAAAACTTTCCATATCCCTGTTTGTGGGGCAAAAAAATGACAGATTATTGAATTGGGTATCGGTTTATGTGCTGATGGAGAACACAATTGGTGTTTAACAAAGCGTGTAAAGTAATCACGCATTGCTTTATCGCCCGCTCCTTCTCTCTCTTCCTCTCTCTCTCTATCCCTCTCTTTCTCTCCCTCTCTCTCTCTCTCGCATTGTTGTTATGACTTGAAGTCTGTCAATAGACTCAACAGAAAGTCTATTCCCTAATGAC
>JAQIWF010001278.1:0-12604 GCA_034694965.1 Ceratozetes gracilis | reverse complement strand
GAAATGAGCAATTATTTGTCACAAAGACTATTGCGATCCTTACTAAATAATTGAACCTTTATGTTCCTTAAAGTAATATTCAATATGTTTCAACCCTGCTAAATATCTATACGTTATATTTGCGTATTCACAGTACACGTTCCGCACATCCACTTTCATATCCACTCTACCCAGCTCAGGGCATAATGTTAAAATCTCAGTGGTACTTGAGAAAATTTTGGTCTTCAGGGGGTATTCTGTCAATATCCTTCTCTATGGCCAAGCTTGTTTTTAAAAATGCTAATTATTTTTTTTAGAAAATTCTGAATTTAATCATATTTAAAATTAATTTTATATTTATTTCAGGCCTATGGATAGTTATGCCAAGAAGATTTATTTTCGCCCGTTATGTTATGTACCTGCTTATTGCTTTGGAATAATATGCGCTTATTTAATGGAACATGGTCAGCTAGAAGTGGTCTATAAAAATAAATTGACTAAAGACACAATTAAAGTGATGAATGTATTGATACCCAGTGTCATATTACTTGGATTCCCCCTGGAAATTATATTCGATGGAATGCCAATTTTCAGTGCATTTGAATCTTGTTTTATTTCAGTTGTTATGGCATTTTATACATTATACTTTATAATTAAGCTTGCTCAAAGAAAATCATATTTCCACAAAATTTTTGTTTGCTCAATTTGGAAATTTCTTAGAATCACAGCAAAAATTGCTTATTTATATCATTGGTCTATTACTGGAATTTCTGTTGATTTGCTTGTTACTAAACCAATTCTGAATAACTGGCTCAACTTTCCCATATTAATAATTTCTTTTGTTTGTTATTTTGCAATTACATATATTATCTCCTTTGTTTTAACCCTGATATATGAGCTTCCATTGAATGCATTGAGTAGTTTATTAATTAAATATCTGTTTGAAAATAACATGCTTTCAAAAACAATCAAGCTTAAATAAAATAAATGTAAACGCTATTACAAATTTTCTTTAATTAATAAATTAAAATAAACAAATTTAAATTTATTCAATATATTTTTTTGGAATTATCTTGCAAGAAAATGGTGACCATTAGGTTCTAGAATTAACCTAGATTTATGCGGGCATGCCCGATGAGACCAGATTCCTGTTATTAGCAATATTGTCCTTCTCACCTATATGGGCATGCCCTTATTTGCGGTGGGGGTCAAATGGTATATAGGTAATTTTGTCATTTGGCACATTTTGTGGGCCCTGCAATTGGTCATTCCAGTAGGCCACTTGTTACTTATTTGTCACAGTTATAAAAGAATGCAATAAATACTACTTATTTAATTAAAGTTAAAAAACTTCTAAAACGCTATAGATAATTATAAGAGAATAAACAGAATTTTTACGACTGAATTCTAATCTGTCATAATAGATTAAATTATTAGTAAATCATTTAATTAGTCCAAGTATAATTAACTACATCCATTATGATGTTTAATGACGCGCATAATAATTTTCAACAAATATTAAATATAAATAATTATTACTACTTGGTATTATTGTAATTGCCAACTATTGTATCAATATAAATTATTTTTTCCTTTGTCATTTTACAACGATTTTCAAGAAATAAAGTGTGCGCTAGAATATTTTGTGTAAATTGAAATAAACAAATTAACTAATTCAATTATGTACAGTTTAATATACAATACTGTGACAAAAATTCTGTGTTTGACTGGGTGCTTATTTCAATTGTACAAGATGAGTTGTATGTATTTTTCCTATGATACAGTTACCAATGTAATATATGAAGGTAATGATGTAACAAAGATACCAGCAATTAGTATCTGTTATGAGAAAACTGCTCAATTATCAAGTAAATTTAATTTTACTGAAGATGATCTCAATGAATTGAAATTACAAGAACAATTTCATTTGATGACTGATCCAGCTCAAAAAATTACTAAATGTAAGGTTAAATTAAAAAGTGATTATTATTATGATTGTGATTCAATAACAAATTTAACAGTTAGTATTAGTTATAAGACATATTGCATTACCTTGTTCTCACAAAATAATTCAAACTATTTGTCATATGAGATTGGTGCTATGTTGAATTTTATGTTTCTTTTGTTACTTGATAATTCACTTTTAAATTTAAACTATGTTAATTTGCGACTTCATTCGCATAAGGAAAAAATGAGAGAATTATTGAGCAAGGACATGGTTGCAATTGATTTAAATGCAACCAAAAGTATATTGATTATTAATTGAATATTGACAATGATTAAATATACTAAAACAATAGTGAAGTACAAATTCAATCCAAGAAATAAACCTTGCTCAATAAAATCATCAAGATCAGAATGTCTGCATGAATGCAGAATTAATACATTCATTAAAACGCATAAGAATTATCCACATAGTTATTATATCTTGGATAATAATTCAAGTTTAAAATTTCTAGATAAAAATATTCCACATGATATAAATAATAAATGTAATAAAGAATGTAGTTTAAATACGGATTGTTATAAAGAGTATTTTAATGCACATGCTGTGTATCAGGGCCTTGATCTTGGCCTTATAATTATAAATTTTCCGACTCATCCGACAACTATTTACGAAATATCACTGCGAATGCAATTCGAGGAATATTTATGTCTAATGGGAAGTATTCTCAGTCTATGGTTTGGAATCTCAATAATAATTCTCACAGAATTTTGTTCAATTATTTTCAACAAGATAATTATTAAATGTAAGAATACAATAATTAGTAACAACCCTAAGGTTAACGTTATTGTTGTGAGACCCAACATCTTTAACATACGTCATTCTTTAAAACACCAATCATTACAAGAAAAGGACATTCTTTTTACACGTCGTTTAAACACTCAGTAAAAAATTTTAAAATTTTAAAATCATGTTAAAATAATTAATTTAATAATTATAAAGTTTACTTTACCGCTAGACAATATACTCTCGGCCATATTAATTTTTGCTTTCATTCACTTGTAAATTATTAAAAAATTGTTTTTGACTTATACTAATAAATCAATAAATATTACCGTATTATTTCATAAAGAAACATGTAACTTTATAAAGAATTTGATACAATCAAGTTTATGCCCAGCGTTCAACATATAGCCTGTAGTAGAATATAGCCTAGGGAAGGATATTGCCAAATACTGCCTGAGGTCTTTAAACCCTTTTAAGTTCGTTTAATGGCTCTCCTTGCTTATTTAAAACGATAAAATTATTGCCTTTCTGGAAAAATAATTATAAATTTTTTAAACTGTAGGATGTTTTTATGAGTTAATGCGGTAAGGTAAAATATGTTAATATAAGTCATGTATGACATTAATTACTCCAAGTACAATTAATGACATTGATTAAAATGTTTTTATGACGCATTTACTATTTCAAAATATATTAATAATTAACAAGCAGACTAATGTAATATTGTCGTTAACTAATATGGTTCATGTTTTGTTTGTACTTATCATAATTTAAATTATAAACAAAATAATTATTTTGAGTGAATTTGAATTAACCAAGTAGATTATGTACAGATTAATTTACAAGATTGTGACAAAAATTCTTTGTATAACAGGTTGTTTATTTCAATTGTACAAGATAAGTTCTATGTATTTTGGCTATGATACAATTACCAATGTAATATATGAAGGTAATGATGTGACAGAGATACCAGCAATTAGTATCTGCTATGAAAAATCTGCACAATTATTAAATAAATACAAATATACCGACAATGAGCTTAATGAGATGACAATAAGTGAACAATTTAACTTGATGGCTGACCCCGATAGGAAAATTATTAATTGTATGGTAAAGCTAGAAAATGACTATGTTGATTGTGATTCAATTACAAACATAACAGACTCTCTCAGTTCTAAGATTTATTGTTTGACCTTGTTCTCACAGCATAACTCACAATGTTGGTCTAATGAAATTGGTTCTATGTTAAATATTATGGTTCTTTTAAAACTTGATGATTCCCTATTAAATTTAATCTATGTCAATTTGCGGCTTTATTCGCGTAAGGAGAATATGAGAGAAATGTTGGTAAAAGATATGGTTGCAATTGATTTAAATACAACCAAGAGCGTTCTAATTAAATATACTAAAACAATTGTAAAATACAAATTCAACCCAAGGAATAAACCATGCTCAATAAAAGCATCAAGATCAGATTGTGTACATGAATGCAGAATTAATGAATTTACAAAAACACATGGTAATTTTCCATTTGTTTATTTAACTAGATACAAAAACTCTAGTTGGAAATTCGTAAATTCAAAGATATCAAGTGAAATTAGTAATAAATGTGATAAAGAATGTAGCACAAATACTGATTGTTATAAGGAGTATTTTAATGCTCATGCAGTGAACCAAGGTACAGAACGTGGCTTGGTAATAATAAATTTTCCGACTCATCCGAAAACTATTTACGAAATATCACTACGAATGCAATTCGAAGAATATTTATGTCTTATGGGAAGTATTCTCAGTCTATGGTTAGGGTTTTCAATATTAGTTTTTACTAAATTTTGTCCAATTATTATAAACAAGCTCATTTTAACATGTCAGAATGTAACAATTTTTAATGACCCTAAAATTAGCATCATTGTTGTGAGACCCAAGTTTTCCCTTGCTCATTAATTAGCAGTATAGCATTATATAAACAGATAATAAATCTGCAAAGGTAATTTTGTCTCCAAATGGAAATCATCAAATTATTTAAATAACAAATTATTTAAACACCTGGAGTAGATTTCATTAGTAACTTAAAAATGTTGTCAATCTTTGCTGCAATTGTTATAATAATACCTGTCATAAACAGTGTGGCAACGTTTCTTCATTGGTGCAATTTTATCAACACTGATAATGTACTTGTTCATTTTTCAATACTGAAAAATATTAGATCATTTTTGCCATTTACAACCTTAAATGAAAAGAAGATAAGCAAGAGTACTAATGATAAGTTCCAAGATCCTTTGATTTTATTTGTTGGCATACGATTGTTCATGCAATTTGGTGTAATTCATTGTTCACTTTACCGTGGAGCTTGTTGGTATCCTTGATAATATTGATCCAACGAATAAAATTTTCATTATCATAAAATATTCAATGAACATAATCTTTAGAATTGGCATGATGACTTTCTTTATGATTAATGGTATTAGTTCAAGAAAATGGTTTTTTAAGGAATTTAGGTGAGATCAGGCAAAATCCATGTAGGTCATAACAGCTAGATTTATTCTAGAACGTTTTTTTATTGCTCCAGTCTATTATCTTTTTATAACTCTAACAACAGGTGTAATTTTCCCAGTATACATTTTCTATTAAATGTAATGAAATTTATTAGATGTAAACATAATTTATCTCTATTTTTACTTGGCAAAGTTTATAATAATTTCTTATTTAATATTACCCTTTTGAATTATTACATTTATTTATGTTAAAATATCTCTCCCGATGAGAATGAGTGTTATAACATTTTACCTTTATTTAATCGGTAGCATATTTTGTTTGTGTGGGTCATTTTCTCCGAGGATAGTTTGTGTGATAACAAGTTATGCTGGAAAATTACCTGATAATTTTGATCCTAACTTATGTACTGATATCCATTTATCAAGATTTGTTTATGGTGGAAATGGTATTTATGACTTGTATGCTTAATTTAATAAGCATCAAGATGAATTTTACAAAAGTTTAATCAAGCTAAAAGAAATAAATAAAGCCTTGAAAATATCAGCTAATGTTGACTGGGGCTATGGGAAAGACATCGCAAAAGTTGCTCAAAATGCGACATTGAGAAAAAAATTTATTGAAAATACCGTTAAAATTATACAAGGTTATAATTTTGATGGAATGAATTTTGCATTCCCTGGATGTTGGGATTGGGTTCAACATGGAACAACCAAAATATGGCAAATAACAAATTGTACTGAAAGTGATAGTACAGATCAAATATTGTTTGGAACTTTAATTAAGGTAGAATTATTAAATTTCATTTTTATAAAATAATTATCTGAAATATAGAGGGTAATGGAAAAAATAGGTCTCTATTGAAGGATTTAGGGCAACCAGGGGCATCTTAGAAAAGCAAAATTTTTAAGGATTCTGAGGTTTTATACTTTATAAGCAATCTCAGCTTGCATAATCGTAGTTTTCAATTTCCAATATCCTAGTTAATATAAACTAATGATATATTTATCAAGATACTTTAATAAAAGAGTTATAAATATAAATTTTGAAGTTTTTTTGATCATAATTATTTGTCCTAGATCATTGAATTAGAGATTATTGTAATAGGCTTAACAACTACTATAAAATGGTGATATTAGCCTTCATAATTTATCAATTTTGCTGTTAGGTGGCTGCCTTCATTTGGCCTAAATCCTTCAATACATAATGGTTTTTTTGCATCACTCTGTATAATAATAAATTACTTATAAAGCTAAAATTTTAACAAATTGTAATTAGTTTGATAATTGTTTCAGGAATTAAGACTAAAATTTGCCGAAGCAAAACTATCCCTGTCCATAGACATGGGCTATGGTCTTGATTATCTGGATGAAATATATGATTATAATATTACTCAAAAGTAAATTAAGCTAAATAATAATTTATTTTTAACCTAGGAACTTTTTATTCTAGTGATATGGACTTAGTTAATGTTAATAGCTACGACCCAATTAATGTAAATAAAACAACAATTGACTGAATGGAAGGCAAGAATACCAGATTCTTAGTGCGCAACTCCAAACAAAAGGCACCAGAACTTAAAAATAAAAACATAAACAAACATAAATAATGACAAAATAGCGCCAAAACTAGTAAACAATAGTGCAATATTATTACTGTCATTAAAACTAATAACTTATTGTGAATTGAAATTGAAAACTTATTTATTATTCAATTAATAGTTTTCAAAGTTATTCTCATATTTTAAAGTTTTGATTTCATACGTCGTTCTGCCCTTAATTGCAATTATTTTCTTAAATTTAGAATAAAATAATTTTCAATTAATTGATAAGAATTTGATTTTAATTTATTTCTCATTTGAAAAGTTTTTTGATTGGTTTTGATTTACAGCAATTCAATAGTGATATAATCAATTTAAATCAATGGATAAGTTATATAATAATAATAATAATTTAATAAATGTGCCAAATATGGACAGAGAAAAACTTAAAGAGAAGATTGAGAATATAAAAGAAGAAAGGAAAAATGACAAGACGAGGAAGAGATATGAAGTATTAGATGAAAGGAATGTTAACAAATTAATGAAATATTCCGTAAGTCATTAAATTGCTATTAAACACACCCCATCCCTTGGCCAGACTTTGATATAAGGTTAAATGTGTTTGAAAACATTTACAGTTTAAATTTGCTAGATCTTTATTATTTTTAATTTTTAATAAAATACCCAGTAGCAAGTGAAATAAAATTTTAAATATGTGGCCATGAATAGTTCCATGATACCTGCCAGAAAATACTATTTTTCAAAAATGGACCGGGGCCCTCCGATTGTCAGACAAAAGTATTGATTTTTATTGCTTATCCTTAAAATGATAATTCTTAGATTTTAATTTATTTTCTGCTCACAATATCTTGGTGAAAATGCCTTTAAAATAGGTTGGCACGGAAACTCCGTGCCGGCACGGACTTTCCGTTTTTTTAAGCCTGTCCCGTTTTTGTTATCCCAATAAAAACTATTTTTAATGCATTTTAAACGTTTTTGAAAATACCCCCCCTTATACCCCCCTAAGGTTTGATCCTAAAAATCCGCCATTTTACAACACCCCTCACCCCCCCTGACCATCAAGTTGGATGGCTACCCCTGCTCTAAACCATATATCCTTTCTTTGTTTTAAAGGTTTAAAAATTATTTATTCTGAATTGTTTTTATATAAACTTGACTACTTTAATAAAAAATAATCAAGAATAATAAACACGGTTTAATTATAGCATAATTTTTTTTATTGACATCAATTGTTTATAACAATTTTTTGTACCTTTTTACTCAGCTAAAAGGTACATGCTTATTGAGAGACAATCACAGATGCCTTCCCATTCCATCACCCATCGATAAACCATAATCCTGAAAATTTAGTACCCTAGAACCTATTAAACATAAAAGTTTTTAAATATTTATTTTAAAATGCTTTGATTATCATCTCTATATCTTCGATAAATTGGCGCACCTGGATAATTGTCTTCTTCATAGTCGTCAGCGTAATAGGGATTATATCGGCCAGGATATCCACCTCTATAGCGTCTGGGGGGGCCTTGAGCTCTGTAGCGACGATAGTTGCACTCAATTTGAACAAGTAAATTGAGTGAAATTATTACAAAAATTAAAATAAAATTCTTATTCATTTTGAATCAAAGTGTGGACTAAAATAAAAATAAGATAAAAATAACCGGATTTTATATGTATCTAAAAGGAAAGAAAGTGTAACGGTTAGGTTTTACATGGGGGAGCGACTAAGTCACTACTCTTAAATGCTGTGATACGTTACAGACTATGAGCAGGCTTTCGATAGTCTTTTAAGGTAAAGTAAAAGGTAAGTTTCCAATAGTTATTATGCTTACCCCTAGTTGCAATGATAGGCTAATTTGACATTTGGTTGAATAAAAAGTGTAACAAAAAGTGTAACCAAAAGTCAAATTAGCCTATTATTGCAATTAGGGGTAAGCATAATAACTATTGGAGGTTTATAAAAACTGTAAGAATTTCTTACTTGATCACAAACTTAAATTAACAAACAATCGGTTGTATGGCAGACGTTTCGCTCAACATTCTGAGAGCTTAATCATTGCATACCATGAGATCAGAATATTGAAATCATTGGTATTTAAGACTATTTGGTGAGTCGTTGGTGAGAGAGAATATGAGACCAGTCGTACAAAGAATCACATTTCTGTAAACACTATTTCGCTAATTTTCAAATTTTATTACAAGAATAAAATTCGATACATTCACAGCTGTCCCAACAGAAACTTTTGGAGGCTTGCATGTTACTTCACCGTAAAAGACTATCGAAAGCCTGGCTATGAATAAAATTTCAATTCAATCCATAGCAATATTCCCTCATTTGAGCTTTACTTAATGTGAGGGATTAATAGACAGATCTTTATCCGCTAATATAGTCATTTGACGAATATTTAGTCACAAAACAAACACTTAATCTGATACAATTTTTTATAGCAATGTATATTTTAAAAAATATAAAAGACTTAATTTATTTATGGACTTATTACACCCTGTGTAATTTAACCAAGGTTTAAACTACTTAGACGTTATTGACAGCGATATTAGCTATAAGTTCTTAAAATTTTTTGATGTTGAAATCTCCGTTTATGGAAAACCACAAATAAATACGTTTACTTTTGGGTGTAATATTTGCAATTTTTAAATCGTGTTACGTTTAGTTATGTGCGGATTGGAACAGGTGTTAAAAATAATTCAATCGTTTTAACAAAAATAATGTAGTGTATTTATATAACTACATCTCACTTACCTGACCCGATCGACACTGAGAAGCAGACACCAGATGAAGAACTCATTAACTTTCAATCATATTTAAGGCCTTACATTTAGCTCTCTTTTATTATTAATTATTTTATTGTTCTTTATTATTATTATTATACAATATTTACTTTTACTTTATTCAATTATGATTTCTTATTTAACAGTTAATTATTCATTAAGCCTTAAGGCTTATAATGCCATTAACCCTTATTTATCATTATCTGAATTCCTAACGTTTTATGCTATTTAAATGCCAACTCACACTATTTTATTTACTCTATGTCTACTGTTATTTAAACTAATTATACTATTCTGTGCTATGGTTCTATTTATGTATTAAGTCCTGTACTCTTACTTCAACGTCTTCGTAAACCGTTGTTATGTACCCTATAAATGTTTAGCCTGACGCACTTTGAGTTTAGCCAATTCCCGTTAAGTACTACCTTATTCCTAAGCAGTCGCTCTTTAGAATACTTCTGAAAGAACTACAGCTCAAACGAGCAGAGATCACTTCTATCCTGTCTCTTGAATAGAGCGGATGCTCTCTTATTTTACTTTCGAAATGATAATTTAAGTCTTCTTTGGTCTACAACTCATCGGCTAAATCATTGAGCGTCAGGCCAGTACTTGTGTCTTTAATTAAATATAATTTTGGTGACGGACTCAATAAAGTTTTTAAGCAATTTCCGTCTGAACTCTTATTTTATCGCTGAGATACACTGTGTCTCAGCTCTCTGAGTAATCATTTTGTTGGTCAGAATTTCATGGAATCAGGACGACTTCAAGGACGTGACACACACGTCGGTTTTCACCTTACCACTTTGGCCGCCAACTTCATTGGTAGCCGATCGTGGTCTCTGGACTCAGAGGTCAACCCTCGAACACCAGTACACCACAATAATTTTAATAAAAATCAAAAACATTACGTTCGGCTCTCAGAATAAGACTTACAAGAAATTAATCTTATATACAGCTTATGTATTTAAATCACCCTTAATGTTATTCACTCGTGCCGTGTAAAGCTGGGTTGACATTGAGCTCAGTTTACACTTGTGTTTTGCTTACTTTTACTACAAGTTTATTGACAAAGCATTGAGTACTACATGTTCTGAATATATGTTCAATTAGAAAAACTTTAGAATGACTTATAAGCTTAGTTGCTTAGGGTGGACATGAAAGTGGACACCTCTCCACGTTAAGTATACTATGCACCTGAACTTTGTGTGTCTGAACGTTAGCGACTGCAAGATTTGCTGATGACTAGCATAAATAACAAGCTGCATATTTTAGCCCCTATTTCATTTTAAGCATTTCTGCTTATAAGTGTTGACAAACTTGTAAAAAAAAAGTTTATCTGTTGTTCATCTGAAACCTCGAGATGATTGAAAAACAATTTTATTTAAAAGTTTTCGATTTTTATATAACGTATCCCAAATCCTTTATAATTGCAGTGTTGCATCAGGCTACATGGAAATTAATTATAATTCCCCGAACCTGATGAGTTCTCACGTATTTGATAAATCTATGAAATGACCTATATCAATTTGAAAATTAAACGAAGGAAGTGGTGGTCCTTATGAGGTCCGTTTCACTACAATAACGTCAATGAAAACTTTTTTAGAACTAGATCTTATTTCAAATAAACAGATGGACATTTTAATAAATTAGTCAATACAGGAAAATTGTAATCTGATACATTTTTAAATTTTCTTTTAATTTTTAAATAGTATTTATTTAAAATTAGGTTTAGTACAAGTGTATATCCGATACCAAACAATAGCAAATAATAAATTAGATTATCTAGCTATTTTTAAATTATATAATTAAATGAAACTTTCTCTTTTGTTGTAAGGTTAATTTTATTTAAACAAATTAACATACAGCTGTATTTAGCTTAATTAATTTTGTGATACATAAGAAATTTTATAATTGCTATATCAGATATCTTGTTAATTCAAAAGTATAATTACCGTTATTTCTGGCATATAAGACGGGGGTCTTATATTTCATTTCTATATATTTTAGTGAACTTAAAATATTAGGTCTTAAACTTGATATATGACTGTCAAAAACTTAGATATAAGACCGATTTTATATGTACATCAATTTTTAATAAATCAGATACCTCATTTAAATCATAATTAGTTAAAATCAAATTCAATGATTGATACATTTTTAATGAAACACTTTGCATTTTTATTAAAGCAAGCACATGTATGTGTTCAATTTTTAACTAGATTACAATTCACTTTCAGAATAAACATTGCTTTCATTTAGCACTTTATAAGACCGGTCTTGTAGCTAGATATTAAAAAATACTCGGTCTTATATCTCAATATAAGAACCCCCTCTCTCAAAAGCCCCTGTCTAATATGCCAGAAAAAAAGGTAATACTTTTTTTTATTAATATCTGAAAACCCTTTCCAGTAGACTTCATGTTGAAATAATCAAGATTTTAGTTAACTGACCAAACTTTCTTGCTCGATAATAATTATTTTAGAAGTGTTGTTAAAATCAAACAAGAATATACAATTACAAATTAAATCGTTGTTTCAACTTGACTAAATAAGCCTTTAATAAAAATTACATTAGCACTATTTACCCTTAAGAGTAATCTTGATAATTTTGTCAAGTTGAATCATTGATAAAACTGTACTTTACTCTGCACCCGAATACAGACTAAAATAGTGGTTATTAATCTTGCTATTTGCCATTTTTCGATCAAATAAACACTCAATTGTCATATTGAGAGTAAACTACATAAAGAATATCATATTTTTTATTTATAAAGTCTTGCAATAATTGAGTCATTTTTTAATAATTTTGGCAATTCTTCTAATTAACTCCTATTTTAGAGAATTAATAAGTTTGGTTTCTTTCCTGACAAAGCAGTGGCTGTCCAATTGTGCTTAATAAGATTTTTAGTGTGTGCAACATAGTAGTGTGACTACCGAGCTCTTGGTAATCGCGATGGTCATTTTGTTCCTTAGCACAGAGCGAACCAAAATTTTTTGAGGTTTTAAAACTTGATGAATCATTTATTGTTATTCGCTAGCTTCTTTCATATA
>JAQIWF010001277.1:0-12606 GCA_034694965.1 Ceratozetes gracilis | reverse complement strand
CAACCCAAGTCTGACTGTTGATATTCACCGTAATATTGTTTATCCTTCAAATCAGTCAACTCTTTCTTTATCTCCACAGTCTTCTCATCAGAGTCATCGAAGATCTTCGATGTCATCCTCTTCGGTGACAATTTAGATATTTTATTTGCAATCATTGAATGCAATCGATTGTTTCAAGATTTGAGAGAAATGCTATAAAAACTCATTTTAAATATTGTCTGAAGTCTAATCTTGCAAATGATAATGAATTGCAATTTGCGACTCAATTGGTTACCCGATTCTTATTCAATTCAAGTAAATAAGCATTTGTATTGAAAAATATTTGAAATGATTGAGATTGATTAAATGATTAATATAAATATATTTTAATTAAAATAAACTAATTTAAATACTGGTAATAATTTGATGATATGTTACGTGTAAATTTAATTAATGTTTATTTGAAAATATTATATGCTGTAATTCAATATGCATTGAAATGACTCACTCTGAAACCAGTAGATTATTTTTCTCTATATTATGTTCATATTATACAAATTTTATTGAAATAAAATTAATACAAAATTCGGTTTAAATTTAGATAAAACTAAAATTTGGCTCAAATTTAGATAAAACAAAAATTAGGCTCAGATTTGGGTAAAACAAAAATTAGGCTCAGATTTGGATAAAACAAAAATTTGGCTCAAATTTGGATAAAACAAAAATTAGGCTCAAATTTGGGTAAAACAAAAATTAGGCTCAGATTTGGGTAAAACAAAAATTAGGCTCAGATTTGGATAAAACAAAATTTAGTCTCAAATTTAGATAAAATAAAATTTGGCTCAGATTTGGGTAAAACAAAACTCGGATCAGATTCTGATAATACAAGACTCGGTTCAGATTCTGATAATACAAAACTCGGATCAGATTCTTATAATACAAAACTCGGATCAGATTCTGATAATACAAAACTCGGATAAGATTCTGATATAACATGATTTGTATTAGATTCTGTAGATCTGACAGATATATCGATTGGTTACAATCGATATCATCAATTTATCGATTGTTTTGTATTATCGTTTAAATCAAGGAAATTTGTATCAATTTTCTCTAATAATATCTCTTAGTATTATGTTTTTCTGATCCGTCAAATGTCCCGATTGACATTAGTTTTTCTAATACAAACCACTAACAAAACTAATACAAACTACTTTGAGTGAATGAGTGAATAAACTCTAACAATAGTAATAGAGAGCACTGTTTCTCACGTCTAGAGTATGTCTGCAATCAGTGAAAGACCCCTAAAATCACAACAAAATACTGTTTGAGTCAAAGTTGACATCAAAACAAAGTCTTCAGAAATCAATTGTTTTTTGAATAATTGGTGACAAATAAACAATCGATTGGATAATGTTTGGACACAAATAAGATATTATGGCTTCAAATGTATTGATCCAAAGTGCGGCCACTTTTAACGCCACGCAAAAAATGGACGCAATTAATGGCAATATTGTCGTCGACTCAGAGAAAAATGTGACCAAATCTGAGACAAGTGATGACAATTTGGCGAATCTGATGGAGAAACTGCACGCGAAGGCCAATCAGATGAAGTCGTGGACAGATCTGACTAAAATAATGAAGCAATCGGTTAATGAAAAGCGACATATAATTGATATGAACGAAAGGAATCAGTTGCAGAAGTGTTTGGACACAATCCAGAAGAATATTCGCGTCACGTCATTGCAATCTATGGTCGAACGCTTGGAAACGATTTGTCGTCAATTGGGGCTTAAGTTCAGTGTCCCGCCACAGACAAGTCCTAAACGGGTCGACTGTTTTGTCCACTCAGAGATGTATTACGTGGAGGTCTTACTGGAGTCGCCGTCGGGTTATGTGGCGGACTGTAAAGTGGCCCATCAGGCCGATGCTGTGGTACTGACCCTCTATTTACTTGATGTTTGCTTAAAATGTTTATCTGTGGACAGAGTTGTGTCGAACTGACAGATGTCTTACAAAAAGGGGATTTCGCGGAGTTTACCAAACATTTGGAGGGTTTGTCTGCAATCTATCAGATAAATGCCGATAAGTAAGTGACTTCTGAGTCGCCCAATGGTTGAAACATTTTGTAAACCTTTGCAGAAAGAATAAGACAAAAGCATATCTGGCATTACATGCATTAGAGACAGACCTGACCAGTCTCGCTGAGCTCCAAAAGTGAGTCTTTTCTTTGTATTCTTTGGTTTTAATTGGTTTCTATCAAAACCAGTCATCAAATCAATGATATAAATAATTTGGTTCACAAATCTCCGGTTGGAATACTTGAACCGCGAAAAGGCGGACATCCAATGAAACTGACATACTTTGTGCCGCCCTATGATTTAATCGACTTATCCACCAAATCATGTCTTCCTCTTAATGTCGATGGTATGGCATTCCATTATCGATACAAAGTTTTCAAATAAGCCTTTATTTTCAGTCATATTAGAGAAGAGTTTGGGCTTTTCGGCCACCATTTGCATTGAGAGCTCTTCCTCTCATCGTTTACAACACGATTCCTTAATAAACACATTGAAAACACCCGAAGGAAAAAATTTGCCGCAGTTTTCAGCGCTAACGGCATTGAATAGCACTCAACTGCCCGCCTGTTTCGTTCTGAAACTGCAGAGACCACTCGTCACTTCACTCGATATACTCAAGAAAATAAGAGCCGACACTAACATTGAGTTTAATCACGAATTGATTAACAAAAGCGAACCAATCATTCAATTGATTGCAAAGCAATTATTGTCAACAAAGAGAGAATTTCAAGCAAACGGTCCCTTCTATGCGAAGCTTCCCAATCAAAGCCATTGCTATCATTTGAATGAGAGCTGCGATAAACTGGACGGAGTTGTTATCACATCCATACCAATCACACATCCGACACATGTGCCCAGAATTCTGGTTCATTTGCGACAACAGGTGTTATTCAATGTTATTATCGGCAGTTTTCTTCGTCAGACTTCTAAACCTGGTATTAATTGATTTATTAATTAATTGAATGAATCGAATCATTTGGTTTTTGTTTAGAATCGGTTTCAAACATTTTCGAAGTGACGACAACTTCGATGTCGAATATAAACATACAGTTCGAACATCCGACTGAAGAATCGTTGGCCACTTTGGACATGGATCTGAGGGATGTGACAAATGTGAAGTGCAAACTCTACCCCACGAGTTCTCTCTCCTCATTCTGTACCGATGATTTTGCATCAAAAGTTATGCAGAGGTAATGAATTTGCGATTAAATTATTTGAATCATTAAATTGTTATTCAGATGTCTATCAATTCCTGTGACAATGCGTTCGATTATCAATAAATGCAAAGAAAGAGCCGCAGCTCTTAAAGAACAGATGGCCAGAGAACAGCCCTCACAGATGACTCACAATCAGAGTGATCTCTATTTCTCTTCATTGAACTCAACAAACGGCTCATTAGACCCAAATATGGGCGGAAGGCAACCATCTCTTCAGTATTTGTCACAAACCTTACAGCAATATAATGGCAATCAATCGGCACAACAACTGCAGCAACAGCTCAACCAACAGTTTGTCGGACAGAATAACTCACTTCAAGGACAGCAACAGAATATACAGCGTTTTTTAGCCCAAAAAATGCAACAACAGTTGAGTACAGAGGGTGGCCCTCAGAACAGACCTCAAATGACTTTACAACAGTTCCAACAGCAACAGGAACTCCTACAACAAACTCAACTGTTGGGGCAGAACCCAAATGGACAGAAGCACAACACAATGTTAATGAGTATGTTGAGTGACATTCCCGCAGCCAACCCTCAAATGGCACTCAACCTTCTGAAGCAACAGCAACAACAACAACATCTTCAGCAACAAATGCAAATACAACAACACTTACAGTATATTCAACAACAGTCTCAACAGAAGCCTAAAAAACAGCGCAAACGGAAGATAACGAGCGATAATCTCATTCGAAGTCCGGGCAGTTCTGCCGGAAAGAGTCCCAAACGAAAGCTGAGTGACGATGACTTTAGCCGTGAGTTACCTGAAGATGGGATGGGTGTCGATGCCTATCAATGGGGTAATGACCCCAATTGTAGGCCCTCTTCAAACCCTTCATCGACAGCATCTTTTGCTGAAACCATTGGAAATATAAAACAAGAGCTGAATATGTCGGGCGGAACCACTCCTACCGGAGGTGGAGCCGAGACTTTAAACTCTTTTTCTTATATGAATCAAAGACATCCGTTTGATGGCAACCAAAATGATTTCAATGACTATAACGCCAATGAATTACCACTTTATGGAGAATCTGGAGGCGATGTCATGACTGATATCAAACCTAACCTTTCATTAGATATGTCTTTGATTTCTGCCAAAAGTGTTAATAAAAGGACCGCCAAACGAATGAAAAGTGATACCAGTGATGACGCCAGTGGTACAGGAGATGAGGGACATAACGAACAGTTGAAAATCATTAAATCACTCGAAGATCTTCACCAAAAGGACAGTTTCTCAAAATTTTTTGGTCCTAAAGATTCGATGGGTATCTCTGGTGTCGACAACACTCTTAAGAAAACCGTTTTAAATAACATAAAAGTTGCGAAAACATCCAATAAGAGTGATGTCCGGCGCTGTTCGAGCGCTGGTATAGAGAGTGGATCAGAACAGAAGAGACCAACAAATTTAGGAAATAGTGAAGACATCGCAGAATTGACCGCTGCCTTCAAGAAAGAACGGAAGAGGAAAAGGGCTGAAAGTGTGGATAGTTTGAAGGCTTCAGCACTGGGCGCCACTTCCACCACTGGTAGAAATGCCATCAACTCAACGAATATGGTCTCTGAGTCATCAATGATGCCGCCCCCTATGTCTGCCTCCATCGGAGACGTCACCTCTTCTTGTTTGCCATTATTGGAAAGCAATCAGAAATTGATTTCGAGTATCAAAATGTCTCCGACCTCTTCCGGTGCCGGTTCGTCGCCATCACAAACTCTTATGAAGATAACCAGTTCCACTAAGAAGTTGATTGGATCTACTGTTTCATCAACGAGTGGTAACGAAGCAAAGCTCACTAAAAGTTTGTCCAATAAATTGGATAAGAGTTCAACGCTTTCATCAATGCTTAAGAACCAAAAACACAATTATTCCGTTACTCCGAAAGCAGATTTTGATGGCAATCCATCGCTGACGCCATCCCTTTCTCCAAAGACATTAACATTCAAGACTTCAAAGTCTAAAGCGTCTAAAAGTGGACTCAACTCTTCTCCCGGAAGAAAAGAGTACACAAAATCTCAAATGATTTCTGGAAATAAACAGAAATCTGGAAATATTTCTTCGACGTCATCCCTGTCTGCGCCGAAGTCAGGCTCCACAGCCGTCTCTTCTTCATCATCGCTGTCGCCCGGCCTCTCTTCAGGCGCGTCATCCACTATGACATCATCAGTGTCTTCATCGAAACAACAGACCGCAAAAGTGGCCAAAATTTCTCGCAAAAGTTCATTGACTGCAGTCGTGGATCGTTTGCATCAAAAACAAGACGCAACAGGCGTTCCAACACAACCAGGTGCTCCTAATGAGAGTGGAAGACCTGAAAGTAGTTCTCTCTCAACGAGTAGACCCGACACAACATCGGCGCCAAAAGTGAGTCAAAGCGGAAGCAATAAAATGACTGAACAGAAGACAAAATATTCGCGAACTTCAGATCAGTTCACTATAAAACAAAGCAATTCTGGCGGTGGACTCAAAATGAGTATCACTAAGACTAAGCTTTCGGCCACCGATACCACAAACAAGATAGGGCCGGGAGGCACCGGACTCTTCAAGACAACGGCTACGTCTAAGTTCACAATTCCCAAACTACCAAAAGCTAACTCTTCTGCCACTCGGCCCGCATTAACGTCTACCAGTCCTTCGGCAACGACGGCCACCTCAACGGCAAGCGCTCCCGTTTCAAGTAATCCCTCCGTTAGAAAGCAAAGTCCGAACACAAAAGTGACCGGAAATATAAGACCAAACGTCTCGAGTTCTACTCATCCGAGTGGACCCAATGTATCCCCCAAAGGAAGCACAGGTTCTTTCAATGTCTCACATAATAAGACTTCTTTTGCCGAAAGACATAATTTGAAGACATCGCCGAACCAACTGACCAATAAAACGGCATTAAATAAGAGTTTGGGCGATAAATTCAAACCAAGTCCAGAGCCGAGCTCTACCACAAAGAACGTGAACAGTGCCGATACTTTATCTTCGAGTTCTAATAGCTTTCCAGCGATGGCCAAACCATTGGCAGAGCCAACTCGCCCTCCAGTCTATTCCAAGTTCGAAGGGGTGACTCTACCGATGCCAGTCGGCTACTCTAGAAGTCTGAGTGCGTCTGCCGGTAATGTGAGTCCCCAACTGCCGGCCTCCACCACTTCAAGCATTCAGTCAAATAAACCCATTTTCTCGAAATCGGTTTCTGTAAATGAAAGCGAAAATATGGAACGACTGCTCTCTTCTTGGGGACAAACACACGAAAGCGCTACCAATGATCCCACAACTGATCCATTGAATAAAAACATTTTATCGCTTAAGAGTGACATTACTTCGAGTCCTCAAAATAGAGTGGAAAAGGCCGGAGTCAGTAGTAGTAGTGATGTGAAGGCATCGACGAGTACTCCCAGTTCTCCCGCAGAGATGACTTTGATGTCAGACGTACTTCAAAACCCTCCGCCACTTATTCCCATCGAAGCAATCGATGAGTCGAGTGAAGGTGGAAGTCGTGGCAGTGCTGGTGTCGAACCTAACAGAGAGTGTGAGAACTCCACTCAAGTAACTCTCGACTCATCAGATTTAAGTCGGGACTGTCGGCCCTCTGCTTCCACTCTCAATGAGTCGATTCCTACCGTCTCTGCAAATGAAGTGACGAACGAAGTGTCCACTTCTGACAACACAAAGATTGAGTCGATTGAGAGGCCAGAGGGAGAAGTATCTGCTGTGTCTCAGTCGAGACCCATCGCTCAGGTAGTAGCAGAAAGTAATAAAGTAACCATAGAGGAAGACGATGACCCTGATGGTCTGGTCATTGATGAATCATCCGTACCATCGAAGCCAATTCGCACCCCTACTGCTCCTAATATGGATGCGGTGTCGTCTTCGACATCCCGTCTGAGTGCCACAGAGTCTCAAAGTGTTAACAAATTGACGACATCTCCCACTTTGAGCAGTACTACTACTCCTCCTCTCATTACCCCAAACCCTGCCATACCTCTCACATCAATTGCCAGTGGGTTTGCACCCATTGCCTCTCCTTCTAATCACTCGACCAGCAGCTCAATCCAGAGGCCATCCCCCTATCCTATGGCTGACATCGATGACGATCTGATGGATGAGGCACTGGTCGGTTCCAATGAGTAATTTTGCTTTTCTTCTACTTTTAAACCACTGAATGGATGTCTTTGACGACTAAATTGTTTTATTTAAAAAAAATTTGATTACAAAATGAATTATTGTTTAATTGATTCAAACGTTACGAATGCAGTGATTGAGTGTTTGTCTCAAATCGAGGAATCCATTCATTGTTTACTTGTCTTGTATTTAATGACAATATAATTAAATTATTCCCAAATGTAATAAATGACAGAATATTGTCGTTTGGAAAACAGCGCCAAAACTTAAGGTTACAATAATTGGAGGCAAAAAGTAAAGATAACAACAAACCTTCTGTTAGGGGTGTCAATACTGGATAAGTGTATGTCCTTCTCTGTTGGAAGTCATTTTAATTCATTGTTGTCATGATTACTGCATTACTTAAATGGTAAACACCTCTAACGGTAGGTTTGTTCTGATCTTTAATTTTTGCCTCACTTTTACAGGGAATAGTTACGTTAGCAAGGTATAGATGGCACAAGTAATTCCAATTGATTCAATTTTCTATGAAACTTGTAAGACAAACAACTAGCTAGATTGAAGAGTAAAATACTTGAATATAGTATCGATATATTGAGAATTGATTTGTAAATTGAATATAAAATGAGAGAATGACTACAGAATGGTCTCATAAATGTTCTCAATTAGTATACAGTGTATCGCAAAAAGTTTTAAAATGAAGTGAAAACTAATTTAAATATATTTATGAATAACTTATTTAATATATGCCTTCAATTCATTTAAATGAATCGATTTGTGAATTATCTTAAGTTTTGATTCTCTATTGGTTTAAAGAGAAATGAAGGTCTCTCTAACGCATACCAATTGGCCTAAAATATGAGAATGAGGTTGTGCTGAGTCCGCTCTTAAGGCTGGCCCACAACACCTCAAATAGCCCAAAGCTATCTAATGGGAGAATCAGCCAATCAGACCATTAGAACCGTTAAAATATTTTTGAAACTTAAAATCAGAGTCGGTTTGGGTTTTAAATTTGTTTTCTCATCATTTGATTCATTGGATTTGATCTTATCTTCATTTTAATTGCGATAAAAAATGGATAAAATCAAAGAAAAAGTGAGAAAAAGTTCGTTTAAGAAGCCGTCAAAAAGTACCACAAATAGTGGTAAGAAGAAAGCGAAGAGAAATAAGGATAATGCCATCGAAAGGGCCAAAAAAGAGAGGTATTCCACTTTAAGCTCACAAACAGTTATTAAGGATCTGAAGACATCCGCCACTCGTTCTTTCCATTGCGTGCGAAACACTTTCGACAACTTATCAAATGTAACACTAATTCACAAATCAATGCTTTATTTCAAACTTTTTGTTAATAAATAGCGTTTGAAATTGTCTTCACTCACAAACCAAGAGTTCAGTAATGGCAGTGATGGCAACAATTATCGTCAATTGGGTGCCGATAAGACTCCAGTCAGACTCTACTCTCCTTTTGGGTTTGAAACCCCGAGTCCTCGCATCGATAGGACTCACCTCAGAAGGTAATCAAACTTATGGTTAATGTATATATCGGTTGTCTCTCTAAACGATAATTGCATTCTTTGTCTTAAACCCATTAATACCTGGAATTGAATGCAATATTCGTGTCATTTAAGGTCATGTCGTCGACAGATGTTCTTCAGTCCGACCGCAAAGATTAAAGACGACGTCTTATACTTGAATAACGGTCTCAAAGAATTAAATTTGATTTCCGAAGACATCGAAAATCGATTTTCACCCATAAGTTCACACAATTTGAACTCAATTAGTCTCGACTCAAATGTCAGTCTTATCTGATTTGACACTTCTTTTAATGCATTTCCACAAAAATTATCCCTTAATTGTTGCCTAAATATGACAACAGTTAAGAGCAGATTCCGATATCCGAGAATATGTTTGCAAAAATTAGCAAGGTCAATGGTTTATAATTTTGATAAAATGCACTTGATATCCTTTACCGCACAGAATAAAATGAGTTCTAAGGTGACAGTAGTTTAAAATCATTTTATTTAGAATTGAATCAATAAAAGTGTTGAACAAAAGCTAAAAGTGGTGTAAATAATGTCATTCACTAAAAATAGTCACAAAAATAAAATAAAATTCTATTGTTTTTCAATTAAATATCATTTATATAATTAATTAAATTATTTCGATAACTAGTCTTCAAAATCAGTGAACCAACACTTGGATTGATTCAAATAGTTGTCTAAATTTAATACTCTTTAGGCTAAGAGCTTACCATTCAATGAGTTGACCGAATCTGAGATAAGACTGACTGAAAACCAATTCATTGAGAGCTTAAAAGATCTCGATTTCAGACAAATTAAGTAAAAGTTTGGATAAAAGATAAATAAAATCAAATTCGAGATCGGATTCAATCAAGTCTTCTGTTTTTTGATGGAAGGGTCGCTTTGAATGGATTCTCTCTTCAGGTAATTATTGGTGTCGTTATTGGCATTTGCATTGCAGTTGTCGGGGAACTGGGCGTCAGTGCTGTTGTCCAGAAGACCAGCGCTCATATTAGAGGTGTCGTCGATACTCGCCATTTGGGATGTGTTGGAGATGTTGTTCTCCTCTTGACTGCATTCAGAGAATCCAGTGATCGAGTCCTCGTTGGCCACCAATGAGGGCGTTAACGAAGAAGTCCTCGAAGAACCGGATTTCGTGTCCCGAATATTCTCTTTATTATTATTAGGAGTAATCAAAGAACTGTTTGTTTTGGTCTTCGATCGGCCGCTCTATTAATGTGAGCGAAGAATCAAATTTAGTTCAATTGGACTCAAAGACAATCAATGTCTGACCTCATAGTTAGTGATGGGAACCCATTTGTATATCTTCATAGTTGTGTCACCGATTGTCACCCATTTCTTCTCCCTTTCAAAAGAATGACATTTGATTGAAATGTTGAGCTGACCATCGATTGTCTGATAAGACCTACCATTTCCTCACTTTATCGATGGCTTGCATTACTCTTTTGATGTCATCCTTCGCCCGACTTCTGGTCTCTGCCCTCACAGATCGTGACATCATTTTGTTTGAGATAAAGCCGAAGAACAAAATCAATTGACTCAAAATCTGAGTTTTTGTCGATGAAAATGATTTCCAAAACAAGCTTTTGTCAGCCCTTCCACTCCTTAAGACTGACACTAAGTGTCGCCACTTTCCCAATGAAACCCACGTTTTCAATGTAAACAAATTTAAAAATCTTGACATCACTTATTAGATCCATCTTTTAGTTAAATTGACTGTATCTGTTCAGTATTAAGATGAGTAACTCAAGAAGATTACCAAGGTCATACCAAACAGCAGCGGACCTCTTGAAGAAGATGAGCGCCAAAAAGGGATCATTAAATTCATTAATTTCTGAACTAAACCACAAAAATGTAAGTCTTTTCTATGTCTTCAGGAGTATTGACACAAAGTGTGTATTAATAGGAGAATATAAAACTGGTTTACGCTCTGGTCATCAAAACCATTCAGAACCTGAAGTCCATTAAACAAATGATGAAAACTATGGCCAACGACGAAGGGGTTGATCCCGACTCACAACTCAATCAATTCTTAACTCAAGTACTTATCGCAGACCTTATGTTTGGGAAACGACTCCAAGGGATCCGACATTTGCCTCAAATTCAGAATTTGATAGCATTTGAGGATAAGTTCAACAAAATTGCCAAAAGTATTGAATTAAGCCATTGATAGCACTTAGCCCCATAACCCATAACCTAGAACATCTTATAACAAACTTTTGCTCCTAATTTTAATTATATTTTTGATAATTTTGCAGACAATTCAGAGACCAATCAATTGGACAATAAGTTTATCGTTCGTTATATTCGTGTAAATCTTATTAAAACAAATTTGAAGAAAATTATCAAAAAACTAATCAAAAATGGTTTCAAGAAAATCGATTACAACAGGAATAACATCTCATTTGAAGAGTACTTATAATTGACTTAAAATTCAATATTTATTATAAATTTTTGTTTAATTTTGAATCAGATTCAAAGAACTAGTGATGAATCTAAAAGAGGATGAGTTCCTAATTGATTATGACTTCCAAAACGATTTGTTAGCTTTTAATCTGAAGGCCACTAAAAGACTGCAGGAAATGAAGTCTTTCAAAGAGACCAAAATTGTGATGCAGGACAAGGTTTGCACTCAATTCATATGATAATCATTTCCAATAATCCAAATTTTAGGCCAGTCTTATACCCGTTGAATGTCTTGGGTTAGTGCCGGGGATGACAATTATGGACATTTGTTGTGCTCCGGGGATGAAAACCACTGCAATCGCCTCCAGGTTTAAAAACAACGGAACAATCATTGCTTTTGATAAAAGTGAGGACAGAATCAATCAAATGAAGTCGAATATCGTAGAAAATGGCGTTACCTGCGCTCAAATTGATTGTCGAGATTTTACTACAGTTAGTCCACAAGAATTTCAAACAATTGATGCAATACTTTTGGACCCGAGCTGTTCCGGTTCTGGAATGAATAAAAGGGTTGATTACGGAAAGAATGATGAAAATAAGGGCCGACTTCTGAAGTTGGCTTCATTTCAGACTAAAATGTTATGCCATGCCTTTAGTTTCGGGGCTAAAAGGATCGTTTACAGCACGTGTTCCCTCTCTTTGATTGAAAATGAAAATGTGGTGAAGTCTGCCCTCAATGAGTCGGAATTCGGCACAAACTATAAAGTGGTGAATGCATTACCCCATTGGCCGATAAGAGGTGTCGGAGACTATCCATTTGCCTCCAAATGCATCAGATCCGACGCTAAGACCACTCTTACGAATGGCTTTTTTGTCTGTGTTTTAAAAAGAAGTGGCAAATAATGGCATTCCTTCCCTTCCATTCACTCATCTCTTGGCGATCGAAATATTTGTTTTAATGAATTTATTGAATATTTTTATTAAAATTTGTAATTAAAAGACTGAGAAAATACTGTATTAAAGAAAAATTAAAATAAATTAAAACTGAATTATGACTTAAAATGTCTTAATTACTAATAGTATCTAAAATTATCAAACAGATGGGAAGGGTGTATGTGAGCTATTGTGGACGAGTCCAACCAGTTTCAAAGGTGACTTCTGCCTATTAAGGCTATTCTTGCATAAGCTGAAGGTCAGTTGCATAAGTTGAAGGCCAATTACATAAGTTGAGGGTCAATTATGTAATTTCCATTTTTCAATTTTATGGCCATAAATTG
>JAQIWF010001276.1:0-12607 GCA_034694965.1 Ceratozetes gracilis | reverse complement strand
ATTCCAAAATTTGCTCCGATGGTGATCTGACCTTCCCCCCCCCCTCCCCTCATGGCAACTCTGCTTAACTTCTGATTTTTAAATCAAATTTATTCTTGGATTCAGATTTTAAAAACTCGATTTGATTTTTAGTTTTGATTTTTCACTGAAAACTAGTCTTTAAGTCATGAGTTATAAACTGAGAGATAAACAGATTGTTTGATGTAATCATAATTTAAAAGCGCTTTAAAGAAATGGTCGTTAAGTAAATGAATTATTATTTTATATAAACAATACTATCAATCATTGGGTACTTTACCGCAATTTATGGACTACTTGTGCGGGTCATACATACATGTCATTAGTTAAGATTTGTATAGCTTTCCATTTGCTTTGATTAGAGACTCATTACTTTTTATAGAAATATTTCTCGAGTTCTTTGAATTATAAGAGACTATGACTTGTGTTATATGGGATTCATTAAAGAAGTTTAATAGTGCTCTACGACCGCCACTCCATGCAAGGGTTGTGTCTCTTAAATTGCATACAAAACTCTTAAAAACATTTGACGGTTCCAACAAAACATTTCACATACTTTTTGCCTTTCAATTAATTAATTAATTAATCCAAAAGATAATTATCATTACCCTCGAAGCCAAGCGAAAGATAGTCGAAGAATAAGAAGAAGAATATGATTAGAGTTTAAGTTATTCTCTTTTAAATGCAATGATAATAATGTCAGCAAAACGTACGACAATTTCTAATCACAGTTTGTTTTATTGTTTTTCACTTTTTTTTATGTATCAAATAATTTATTGCTTTTTATGTATTGATATTACAAACGAAAGAAAATGATTTTTTTCGCTCCAATTATTCGCTTCTCGATTATTGGGGAACAGAATATGTCTTAAGTCTTCTAATTAATAAAATAATCGTTAATTTTCTTACAACTCTGTAATTATCAGATTTCAGACTCGGTTTAACCGATTAATAACTATTAGATTTTTTATGTGACACGACTTTATTTACTTTGTTTTCACCCATCAATTAATCTATTTTTTCGAAGGTCTCTCATTTCTATTAGATTTTAAACTCAAAATTTCCATTAATTTATTCCTATTTTTTTTATCCTGGTTTTCACGACTATTTAATGGATAATTTTGGAATAATTTCTGTGCTTTTAATCTAAATTTACTGACTTTTAATTAGAACTGTTTTTTTTGCTCTCAGGTATGAAAATGTTTTGGGGTTTCATAGGTTTTGGTCTGAAGACGACACTATCATTAGTACCCAACTGTCGGGCCTTAAGTCCACTTTTATGGCGAACCACAACGAGTCCATTACAATGGCGGTGAATGAGTCCGGGCCGGGCTCTAAACGCTCACAAATCCAGGAGTTTTTGGACTATAACGGAGGCGCTGGTGTTCAACACATAGCACTTCATACCGAAGACATTTGCGATTCTGTGGCCAAACTTCGAGACAGAGGTAAACAAAATAAACAGTTATTTATTCACAAAAATAAATAAATGTTTTTAAGTCTTTTATGACAAAAGCTATAAAAATAAGTGAATTTTAAGTTAGAAATGATCTGAAACTTCCCATAACTGATAGTCTAGTTTTGTTTCCCATTACTCTAATGGATAAATGTTTCAAAATATTTTTAAAACAATTATCACATAAAGCTCTTGACATTGAATTTGGGAAACTATTACACGAATTGTAATCATTTTTATGAAATAATTGCCATTTTGTACACAATTTATACTAATTTTATGATAATATTTGACTGAAATCCTAGAAAACAGTTTTAATTATTTATTTTTGTGAAATATGTCTCCGAAATGTTTTTATGTTAATTGTGTTCATTGTTTCTATATATGACTGAATAGGTGTGGAATTCCTCTCAACTCCAGACACTTATTATGAACGACTGAGTGAACGGCTCGAAGACACCAACTTTGAGATCAAACACCAAATCTCCAAACTTAGAGACAACAATATTTTGATGGATTTCAACCAAAGCGGGTATTTATTGCAAATATTCACTAAACCAGTGCAGGACAGGCCTACACTATTTCTCGAGTTAATCGAAAGGCATAACTACAACGGGTTCGGCGCCGGGAATATTAAAGCCTTGTTTGAAGCCATTGAATCTCAACAGAATCTGAGGGGAAATCTATTAAATAGTTTACAATAATTATTGAGTTTATTTCACAAATTATAAAATTCTCGAATATATTAAATAAAGTTGTCTTGATCTTTTTTATTACTGTGAGTACTCGACCGGTCCTTTAGTTCCGAGGAATTAAGGGATAGGGACGAGAGTGGGCTAATAGCGAGAGATTACATCCACTACACATACATCTGGATTCTAAAGGCATTTTTACCAAGATATACTTGAAATTTTATTTTCAAATTTTATACACATAATGGTATTACCCAAAAAGTAATTTCTGGAATTTTAAAAATTTTATCTAGGTGATTAGAAATTGACATTAAATTAAAAAAGTTATACTGACGTCATCTATAAGTTCTTTGCCTTCTGGTTGATAGCAATACTTCGGTCGGCCGTCGATATTAAACCACAATAAGTAGCCATTCTTTAGAGGCTTAAAATTAAAGCCCAGCACTCCATCCAATTGTCTGAGAAGTGAAATGTCCAGACTATCGATGAAACCAATTTGAGGACAGTTTGAATCAATGCATTCATCTATTATTTGGGTCTTCAAATGATTGAAATAAAACATTTCTCGGGTCTTCTTAAAGAGAATTACTGTGTAATAGGACTCAAGATTTTCGAGCACAGGGACGGAAGTATAGGAGGGATTCGCTGAGTGTGTGGAATATGTTTGGAAGGTTAAAGTCTTTGACTCCACTGCAGACCATTTTGACTGCAGACTATTAAAATTGAGGGGAATTGTTAGAAGCAGTGCCTTATCATCACACAAATGGTAAGAATTGGAATTAATTAAAGTTTATTTGAATGGAAATGAAAATAATGACAAAATTAATAGATTTTAAATTCAAATGATATGAAATGAATGGAAAGACTATTCATTTGTGACATCAGAAGAATTCGTCGATTGTTTCGGTGAAGACTTTATTGATATACGCTTTTGTGTTGGGCTCTTAAGCGTTGTATCAGAAGTATCCTCTGAGTGGACGGCATCTGATCCATTAGTAGTGTTTTGAGCAGGATCAGATTGCTTTTCTGGCTCTTCAGGAATATTAGGTAAAGAAGATGTTTGTAAAATCTCAGGCGTTGTCTCAGAAGTCGATACCATCGGCACAATGAGTTCTGAACGGATGACATCAGTTTCTTGAGCGTTGTTTTCATCAAGAACAGGTTTCTTTTCAGATTCTCCTTGACTTTTAGGCAGAGGTTTTTGTGTAGTTTCCTGTGTTTTCTCAGAAGTTGATACCTTCGGTTCAATGAGTTCTGAGTGGACACTATCTGATCCTTGAGTGAGATTTTCATCAGAGGCAGAATGTTTTTTAGACAAATCTGGCGAACCATTGGGCGGCACTTCTATCTCTGATTTGACACTCTTTGCTTCTTCAGTAGTTTTATGCACTTCTTTTAATGGTATTCTCGACTTCTGTGCAGTCATTTGATTCACTGGAATGGAATCCTTCTCTAAAATAAGATAATCATAACATTTTAGATACTTTTTTTTGCATTTCATTGGATAGAGAATTGAATAAAGTATTTATGAAATGATTTTTGATAATAAGTCATACGTTTTCTTAATTCAGAGGAATCTGAGGACTGATTCGCCTCTTCTTTGTTGAATAAAACGAGAAAAATAATTACAATAATAAGAATGACAACAATTCCAAGAGTTGCCAGTATTCTCCACCACAATTGTCTACCTTTTGGTCCAATAATGGGTTGTTTTGTCGAACTCGAAGTTGAAATTGATGTCGAAATTAATGTCGATATTGAAATAGAAGGCAGTGTTGTATTAGTCGTGGTATTAGTCGTTGTGTTAGTCGTTGTGTTAGTCGTTGTATTAGTGGCCGGAATAGTCGATATAATAGTCGTAATATAAGTCTTCTCTTTAAAGCATTCCTCAGCGAAAGGTTTCATTGTTTCAAATGATTTGCACTTAAATATCAATAAATTTGTATCATTTGAATGAATGAATGTATACTCACATCATCTGTAAGTTCTTTACCCTCGGGTTGATAGCAATACATGGGTCGGTCGTCAATATTAAACCACAATAAGTACCCATTATATGGAGGACTGAAATCAAAGCCCAGAACGCCATCCAATTGTTCGAGAAGTGAAGTGTTAAGGCTATCAATGAAATCAACTTCAGGACAACCGCCCCAACGACAGTCAGTTCCAAATTCCTTAAGAAAATGATTGAAATAACTCTTTTGTCGGCTCTTCTTATTAAGAACTAGAGTCCACCAGGTTGTGCTAATTGCCGATATATTGGTTGTAACATAAGGACGGAAATATAAGAGGGAATCGTTTTTTAATTCTGTACTATTAAAGACTTCCGTTCCGTTGCATATAATTTTGTTGACAACCTTCTGATAAAAGTATTAAAATTCAGTTATTTTTGGGTAAATATTACCGAAGCCTTAACCTCACAGTTGAGTAACATGTACCGGGCAAACTTGTAAAGAACTCCGAATTTTTGGATAAGACTTTGATCGGGTGTTAGTGCTCTCATTATGCCCAACATTACAATTTGACCATTTCCATCGACACTGAACTGCCATTCGGTCCCCTCTTTATTATACATATAATAACCTCCGAGCTTGAGGTCATAAAATCTATAAACACCTGTCCCTTCGTATATGCCGTTGGGTTTCAGAAATGAACAAATCTTTTGGTTATTTATCAAATGTAAACTCAAAGCTAAGATTAGGATCGAAATGATTTGAGACATTTTCTAAGTTTTCAATTCAATCACTAATTTTCAAATGTATTACATTTAGTAATAAAATTTCCAAAAATGAATTTCAACCCACAATCTCGCGAAACGCTTGAAGTGAATGGACTCACATTCGATATTAAACTATAATAAGTACCCATTGTTTGGAGGCTTAAAATTAAAGCCCAGCACTCCATGATTGTTACACTTTGTAAATTCTTTAGCAATCCATGATTATTGTGTAGAAATTTCATAATAAAATTCAAGGGAGAACCATGTTAAAAATTAAAATCCCCAGTGCCACTAATTTAGGAATGGGTGTATATTTTATTAAAAACATTTTGGTACCACGACCATTTATTGAAAATTTAATTAAGAATTGACCAACTTCACATTAAACGGTGCATTGTTCTGAAAAAAACTACTTTGAAATTAATTCTTGATTTGCCAGAATTGATTTGATCAAGATTATTTGATAGAGCATCGAAATAAACTTATAATGTTGTGCAGCAATAAAATGTGTTGACATTTGGTACCGACTATTGTGTAAAATATGAATAAGTATTTAGAGGTGAGTGGACTGAATGGGAGGAAAGGGACCGACAGATGGGGACAAACACTCATTTGAAACAATAATAAATATCAGACATGAAATCGATAGCAAATCCGTGTAATAAAAATCACTTTTTCCTCATTTGAAACCACAAATAGGAGCCAATCGTCGGCAGAGATCCACACTTAGTCTGTACCACAAGAAGTGGAACTACTATATCGACCACAGATTTTCCGCCAATGACTGCATCGTTGACAGCCTCGCCATCGCTGAGCGGTCTGGAGATGACGTCGCCGTCCAGTGCCGACTCAGTGGTCCGCTCCGACTCCTTCTCCGCTATAACCAAACGCCAGACATATAAAGACCGGCGAAAGAACTACAGAATTGAGAAGAAGAAAGTGGCCGAAGGACTCATGTCTACACTACAGGACCCGACGGTAGTAGTGATGGCCGATTGGCTTAAAGTCCGCTCAACACTCAAACAGTGGAACAAATTGTGGTGCGAACTAAAGCCGGGTCTTCTTCTGCTCCACAAGTCGGCCAAAACCCATAAGTCGGGTAATTGGATGGGAACTGTTCTCATCAATGTATGCGAAGTCATCGAAAGGCCGTCCAAAAAGAATGGCTTCTGTTTTAAGTTATTCCATCCATTAGAGCACCCGATTTGGGCACCGAAGGTATGTCCTATTCCTCATACTTTCTATGATATCAAAATCGAGACATTCTTTGACTTTAACTCCGATTATCATAAAAATAACATTAAATAAGACTTTAATCCCATTTCCCACCAAAATTAGCCCCAATTTTATGCCGTTCCCTACTTTGAGGAGCGCTCAGAATAATCAGTATTTTATTATTCATTAAAACTGAATATAATATAAGAGTCAACAGATTTGTCACTCAATTGTCGAGGATATCAACAATTGATTGACTCTTTATTTAAATAATTCATTCAATTTATTCAGTCATTGACTCAAACCTTTGGCTTATATTTGAAACTATGTTTCGATGCATTCATTCATTCAATGGCTAATAAATGAGTCGTTAATTCAATTGAGACAATCATTTACTCAGCATTTAAGCGCTCTTTGAATGCCATAAATGTTTGCCATTAAATAAATATTTGTTATTTGAAATACGATCTGTTTTTTTCCTAATTCTGTCCATATTTTCGACCCAAAAAACATTTGATATACGGTTTTAGACGAAAGGAGTAGAGTTTCTGATGTAACCAAGATTTTCAAGTATGGAAAGTCATGTCCAACCTCTTGCCTATCCTTAAAAATAGCTTTTCTGCTGTTATTTGGCATTTTTATTGGTATTAAACCTATATTTCAATTAAATTAATGTCTATTTGGAGCGTATGTTAGACTTTTAGCCCGAATTACTTCAATATTAAACTCTTTCATAAAGAATGAAATATTATTGAATCGATTGAAACATTTATTTCTTCGGTTGAGTCGTTAAGAGGTCTGAGATGTTTGCTATAAATTCCGATATCATAACAGATTTGAATGAAAAGCAGACATTTGTTTTGTTTTTCGTACCAAAAGTGTCGTCAAAAACTCATTAATCTATGCATTAAGTCAGTGACAGAAGAAGTGTTTACTCAAGACTTCAATTCAAAGACTAATCGATTGAAGAATTAGAGACGAAAAGTCTGCTAATTCTTGCGATGATTTTTGTGGAGATTTTTCTTATTTCTCGTCTCTTTCAAGAATTTCTCATTTGTCGAAAGAAAATCGATATTTTGAGGAAATTTTTAGTTTTAATTAATATTTCTGATAAACAAATGAAATGAATTCATGAGAGAAGAAAAATGCTTTTATTATCGATTAGTTTTAAACATTAAATTAAATATTGTTTCCATAATTTTGGCCTTTAATTACCATTAAGCACAGGTGTCTAGGGGTCAGTGATAAGTTTATAAATACACCATGATCAGAATTCACATAAATATGGAATTTTATCCTTGATACTTAGCATTATAGCACCCCCGAGACCTGTTCTTATCCATCCCTTAGTGTAATTGATGGCATAGGTTTCAGTCAATTAATTACTTAATTTGAATAAAAATAAAACTTTATTTTAATTAACAAAAGAGCGAAAACTGATTAATAGCCGGGAGATAAATGAATGGTTGCAAATGTGCATGATAAAAATATGTTGGACTAATTTAATTGGATTTGTCGCTCTTGTGTGGTATAAAATCGATAGAAAAGTATTTCGCTTTTCTTCAATTCATTGGTTGGCTTTCGCTCACACTTTGAGATAATATCAAAATTAATGTCAGAGCCGTTTGCATATGAAAGAGCACAGGCTATAGAACAGGCTATAAAGACAAGAGCTGTAAAGCTATGCAATAAATTCAAGGATTCCGTTATAGTTTTAGTCGCCTTTTATTATCATTAAAATTATTATTTCTGAGCCTCTCTTCTGATATGCGTTTGTTGTTTGGGTTTATAAACTGATATTGTATTCACGTAATCAATCCATTGTCTCACATATTGTGCCAATTATTTATTAATCATGCTACTTTTCATCACATACCAATCCTCTCAACTAAGGCTTAACATTCGGATCATTATTCTTAATGTAGTTCTTAATACCTTTCCTTTCACTTTAAGACTATTACTATATTCTTGGAATTCATAACAGAATTTAATTTAATTCTTATGAAAGAATAGTTTAGTATTCAGTGAACACTCTTTAGGAGAGACTTCTAAATATGGCTTTCCTTCTGTCAATAGTATTGACTGTTTTTCGCGTATGAAATCAACTGTTATTCAATGGAATCGTTGTTTACTCCAAAACACAGAATAAGTGAATTCCTTTGACATCAAAACAACATTCTATTGACATATGTTTCGCTTCAAAAATGCTTTATTCCTTTTATAATTCAATTCTATATTTAAACAATTGGCGGAAAACTAGCAGTAAATTAATTATCCCGAATACAACTCAACTGTTTATTATAATAAAGAGCTGTCGGTCTGACGTCCAATAATAACAAATCCCAGAATATTCAGGAAAATTGTCTTTAATTATAATTAGATTACAATCGTTAAGAGTCTTAACTAAGTGTTTAGGTCAGAGCATAAGGACTAAGGGGTGTTCCCATTGACTGTTCAATCAATTGTTGAAGGGATCAAAATATAAATTCAATTTTGAAGGCAAATAAGAGAAAAATTATTCTTTGCTATTTTATGAGAAAACATTTAATCCTGTTAAATTAATAGTTAATTCAAATTATGTCTATTAAATGATGCTAGATTAAATAGTTTGCATGCTAATTTTCACTAAAACTAAGACAACCTTGCCTTTCTAATATTTACAGGATTTATCTAAAAGGCTATATTAAACTAGCACATGTATTTAAAAAAATGTATTAAGTTATATAATCTGACTGTAGATTCAAAACTATAGAATTTGAATCGAGGAAATTGTTGAAAATAATTTTTCAGACTCAAGGCTATATTTATAAAACATTAAAAAATTGAGTTTTATACTCGTAATAAATTCCAAGATTCAAATCTAATAAATTTAACCTTGAATCTGTTGATACGACAAAAATAATTAACGAATTAAAGTACTTAAGAATTGAATTTATAATTAATAAATTCCTTAACCAAACCTCTGATATACAGTAATTCTAAAATTAGATTTAAAATAGTCTTAACATAACCATGCTTAATCTCATTTGGAAGAACAATTTCTGACAACTTAGTATAAATTAAACTTGTCACAATTTATCATTTTTGACACTAATCTATCAACTTTTCACATGTCGTCAGCTTTAATATGCGATTAGTAATCGCCGATTACATTAGAAAAGACACTCCAAGTGATTGCGTTCGCACTTCCCTAATGTTATCACAAGAATGATCTTGAACAAATATAGTAAACAGAAGATGTTTTTCATTGAATAAACTCACAAATCATTGAATGTTTTGATGTTATCATCAAAATAAATATAAACAGTTGTGGAGAACGTGACCCTAACTAATGGCGTTCCTGTTTTCAGGGACCTCATGGCGAGTCGTTTGCGTCGATTATGTTTCCGCTTCCGATGGCGTACCTAATATTCAGAGCGCCCTCGGAATCAGCCGGAAAGAAGTGGATGGAAGCCATCGAACTGTCCCTTCAATGTTCGACAATTCTGCTCAGGAATATGTCACACAGAGAGTCAGTGCCGAATACACCGGCGCCCCATGTCATGTCTGAGACAGTTAACACATTCCCTGAGTTGAAGCCCACCGTAATTCTGAGCTCAGCTCTAAATGAGTCGGAAATAGAGAAACATTTTGGTTCGAAAAATTGCATCTCTTCTTGAATTCACAATTAATTTGATTATTATTTGACAATAGATTTGGACGATGAGATCCATACCGACCACAATAGTGGGGGTGACTCTCAGGACCATCACAGCACTGATGACAGTGAGTCAGAGGCGGAACACATTCACGTGAATGGCATTCAATTATTAAAAGAGTCGAAATTCTGCGAAACTTCGTATATCTTCGACGGCGGTGTCGAAGAGTTTGGTATCGCCGGCGACGCCGGACAGACAGAAGAAATGGCCGACGAAAATAAGAGCTTAATCTGGATTCTGTTAAAACAGGTCCGGCCAGGTATGGACCTGTCCAAAGTGGTGTTGCCAACGTTCATTCTGGAGCCCCGTTCCTTTCTGGACAAACTCACTGACTATTACTATCATTCGGACATTATCTCCAAGTAATTAATGCCTGTTCTCATTGGTTATCCATTCCTCACTTGTTATGATTTATGCAGAGCTGTCATAGAAGACGACCCCTTAATGCGGATGAAACTGATAGTGAAGTGGTATTTGTCCGGATTTTATAAGAAGCCAAAGGGTCTTAAGAAGCCCTATAATCCTATTCTGGGCGAAACGTTTCGATGCTATTGGTCTCATCCAGAGACAGACAGCCGTACCTTCTATATTGCGGAACAGGTGTCACATCACCCGCCAATCTCAGCATTCTATGTCACAAACCGAAAGGACGGCTTCTGTATAAGCGGTTCCATTTTAGCCAAATCCAAATTTTATGGGAACTCCATTTCCGCGATACTCGACGGCACCGCTCGACTCAAATTGTTGACGAGAGGAGAGGATTATTTGGTTACCTATCCTTATGCCCACTGCAAAGGCATTCTATTGGGAACTCTCGCTCTCGAATTGGGCGGAAAAGTGAACATAAAATGCGATAAAACGGGTTATAACACGGAATTGGAGTTCAAATTGAAGCCATTCTTAGGCTCATCAGATCTGTGCAATTTGGTCACCGGTCGGATCCGTTTGGGCAATGAAACACTCGGTTCGATGGAAGGCCACTGGGATTCAGACATCTATTACAAAGACAAGCGTTTGGGTGAAACCGAACTCTTTTGGTCGCCGACCCCTGACGTTAAAAAGACCCGTCTCAAGAGATTTGTCGTTCCGATGAGCCAACAGTTACAATACGAATCGGAACTCTTGTGGCATAAAGTGACGGAAGCCATCACAAGGCAGGACCAAATCGCAGCCACCGGTGAGAAGACAGTCTTAGAGGAGGAGCAGAGAAACGGCGCTAAACAGCGACAGAACAAAATGGAGAAATGGATTCCAAAACACTTTGTCTTCGACTGTCATCTCAGTGATTGGTTGTACAGCTCAGCCGACATCAGACCCTGGGATAACAGAACAGATGTCAAACAATATGAGAAAGACTATGTCATCCAAACTATTACCCGACACCGGACGCCAAATATAGCTGTAGTGAGCACAGGTAGTGCTGTCTCTGTTGAACAAAACCAATTATCGCCGGAAGGACTGCGGTCTCCGAGCAAACAATTTATGAAATACCAAAGGAGTGGTTCCTGTGCTTCGGAAGAGTCCTCATCCGTAGGTATGGACGGCCGCGAGTCAACTGAAAGCGATGGTCTCAACAATGAGTCGGTGAAGAAGTGCGACGACAAATACCAGAGTCTTATTGACTCAATTAAAGAACTGCATAAACAAACCACTTCTCAGTTGAATGCAATGCATAATAATATGAACACAATTCTGGAGACACAGAACAAGTTGTGTCAACAGTTGAGTGATATTCGGTCGCACCGACGGTCCGATGCATTGGCGCCACTGGTGGGCAGCCGTTCGTTAAATGATTTGTCGATAATAATTGTGATAATCGTAACGCAACTGATTCTCAATTGGCTGATGAAGAAGTGGCAATAGTTTGGCTGTCAGTCCCCTCTCAAAGATTGTCAGCGCAGTTGTTGTGTCAAAACATTTGAAATGAATTTCTCGTAATTAACAGTATTTGTGATAAACCAAAAAATTCGACTAAAGTTTAAAGTTTTGAAAAATTCAATTGAATTCAAACATAATATTCGAGGCAATGATCAGAAAAATTCTAAGACTAGTCTAGAGTTTGATTGAAATCAAAGTTTCTTTTTCTCACTTTTTTGAACAATTGTGTCAAAAATGAGTTTATTTTTCACCACAAAAACACATTACCGTAAACGACAACATATTAGGAGTTTCCTTATAAGTCATTTTTGGAGATCTTTTTAGAACTGAGTTATAAGAACATAGGAACTGATGTGTGTGTTTCGGAAAATGCAAATCTTATAAAAGTTTTGTTGGAATTAATTAATTTCCGTTCACTTCATATCATTGAATGCCCTTTTAATAAGTGATTTGAATAAAACTATTGTTATTTCAATGCTTTAAATGATGGGTCGTTGCAGTAATCAGTTGTAAGAACACCTCCTTATATCAGGTATCTCCTTACAACTCAGTTCAAGAAGATAGCAACGGAGACAAATTGCCAAAATGGCTAAAATGACTTATAAAAAGTTCTTCTAATAAGTTGTCTTTTGCGGTATATCTTTGTTATTGTGATTGTATTTCATTAAAAGTTTTCATTTAATTGTTATATACTTTTGTTTCGGTTATCTTTTATATACTTTTCAAGTCTTTTATAAATTTAAATAATTATTTCAATCAATTCATTTGAATTCAATTTTATTCTCAATTTTTTTAATTGACTGTATTTTTAATGAACTCTTTTTTCTTAATTTAATTATTTATTTATTTAATTATTATTTAAATGAATTGGATTTCAGTCTCAAATGAATTTCAATTTTTGGTTCAAATATTTATCTTTGAATTGTTTGTC
>JAQIWF010001275.1:0-12607 GCA_034694965.1 Ceratozetes gracilis | reverse complement strand
GCATATATTATTCAAAATTAAATTAATATTTAATATGTTTTGTCGACAAACAAATTGAAAGGAAGAGAAAGAACTGGTATTTAGACTTAAATATAGTTTTCCTTATATTTACAGACAATTAATAAATAATTCCATTATTTTCATATAAAAAGTAAAAATTTATTCTTATTCAGAATCGACGACAGAATTGGAAAACCAATTATTCGGTAAAATGAATGCAAATATAAGAACAAAATTGGACTCAAGAGAGAGAATTTGGTCCAAAATATATACGATTAATGAAAATTAGTTTCTATTTTTGGCCAAAAAAATTTACAATGAATTCAGAGCTCGATATCGAAGCCTCTGATCTAACGCTCAGAACATTTAATTTATGTGTCTTTCGCTGAATTACTCAACAAATGAGTGAATGAAATGAATGACAAAAAGTGAAAACACTTTTTCGCGCAAAATATCATTAAAACCGATAATTAACTGAAGACTAGTTTCAACACAAAAACTATTATAAAATATTAAAAATAGGAATAAATGAACTGACAATTAATGATAATAATAATAATAATACTAATAATGGTGTAGAGCACTGGAAAAGCACCGATAAGTTGGCCTTTGATTATAATGACTTCATTTAAACCAAAAATAGTATACAATTAAACGAATTGCAAAATAAGTAAATTATATCCGTTTTCTAAATGATCTCAATTTGAGAATAAATTCTTTAAAATCAGTTTTCTTTAGAAAATTGTTTTGGAAGAGCAGTAATGGACTGCAAGAGTGCTTTTGACACAACACTTGCCTCGAATAGTCATAAATTTGTCAAATCTTTTGTTTTTTTTTGTATAATTGGCAGCTCTTATACAAAGTGTTTGGACATAGGATTCATATATGAGTTGACAACAAAAATATCTGTAAAACTCTTAGTGTTTAGAAGTGAGTGTTTGGATGCGTTTAATCCCATAAACAGTTTTGTTTGAATTTTTCATAAAACTGAAAGTCTTTGCACTTCCGACAGGTTTTAATACCGCAGCGATAGGTTTGCAATTTGTTTGAGTTGGGGTCCCTTGACTTACAATACTTGAGAGCACAGGGATACCAAGTGATGCACATCTGGATGTGACACAAACAAGGCTTCCATTGATCATCACTAATAATACAGCTCTGGACGGGTTTAGTGGTCGGGTTCTTCGAAACTGAAGACGTCAGCGCTAATATATCCCGGTTTAGTACTACACGAGTCATCAGTTTGGATATCAAAATAAATTACTATTCAATTCATTTAATTATTCATTATTTATGGCTAACAAACAGCGCACAGAATAGAGAATGTAAGACATATATAAACCATTAAAAATAATGGTCAGAATATTGAGGTAATGCCAGATATAGTCATAGATATGAAACGATATATAAAGAGTTGATTATAGACTCACTGTTATAGCGATTACTGCAACACATAATAAGTTGCGTTTCGACTAAAATAATATTTATTCTCATAATTATATACTTTTATGATAACTATTATTATTCTTGTCTATCGATAAAACAGAGCACTGGTAGGGAATGGGAGCTAAAGAATCGAATGTTTATTTTTGATTACCTTTAGTGTTGGCCCAAAATCGCAAATCGATTTCTCGACTGAATGTCGCGTTTGGCGCTTCTGAACACACTTTTGGCAAATGTGGAGATATTATGGAAGACTTGTCGAGCACTACATTGAGATCCATTTCATAAAATTCTTTGCCCTTATCTTCTTCTGGTTGCCGAATGGCTCCGGGATTTCGCTATTCATTTGATGACAGAACAAACAAAACAATATATAGATTCGACTTTCGGTCAATAAATTCATTTGTAGTCAAATGTTAGCGATATCTGTAGTCAACAAATCAGTCAATTATTGGATCGACTCTTCCATCCCTTTAATCAATCGCTTCATTTGGCAAACAATTGTATCAATAGATATGACACACATTTGGCTCAAATGGATTGCAAGAAACGATGAATACATGAGAAGAACAGATGAGAGACAATGAATAGCAAAACAAAATGAGTTTAACATAAGAGACACAAATGTCTAAATAAAATGAGAAAATACTGAAGTAATATAGAAGAGGAGATGAAGAATATGAAGACATGAAGAAGGGATCAAATGAGATATTTCTCAAGACATTGATTGAAAGATTGCCAACAAATGCAAGATATTAGACATAAACGAAAAATAGAGGCAAAAATGGTCTCAAATAAAACAGAAAAACTTAAAGAAAGTGAAAACTAATAAAGAGATGAAACCAAAAATTCAATGAAAATGCGGTTCATTTTGTTAAACAAATAGCGCTTTGAATCACAAAATTGTTTGCGTTTTCGCTATTTTTATCCAAATTTCGTTTATAAAGAGATTAATTGTATGAATGAGTGATAATTAATGGCCACAAACCTGACGTAATTTAGACATCGCGTCACTCGATATGAACTCATTTCGGGATAAATGCGTTACAAAACAATACACTTTGTATTGACTTTCATTTAACATCTGTTCCCCCAATCGGTAGATTCGGTGGATCTGTACCTCCTTTCGGGACAAGACATGGCATTAGTCGATAAAAACAATTATTTTAATTAACGTTAAACTTATGAAACATTAAGTGGAGACTAATTAAGTTATTAAATGATTTATAGCTCTGCCATCGATTCGGTAATTGGTTTGTAATTGAATTATAAGTTTTGTACAAAAAATTTCAGAAATAAAAGGAAATAAGAAATCAATTGCCGATCGATAGACAGACGGTTCGGCGCCCGAAAAGGCAGACAGAGGTCTGACATAAAAGACAGTAACAAATGAAGTGAAGAACAAACGATAAAATCAATACTAAATATGAAATGTGGAGAAGAAGTGAATATTTATGGCAAACAAATTGAATACCGCTTTGAAATCAATGAATTGTGTGATAAGAGAGCCGTCGGATTCGTAAAACTCGACACTAATCGTGTCTTCAGTGGTGTTGGCGGTAATCACCTCCTGATATACTTCTTCGCCACCATTTTTCACGTTAATTACCAGACTTTGATCCAAATCGATGTCATTCGTAGGTATTTGTTGAGCCAATGATTGGGATAATAGTAATAATAGAGTCAATTGAATGGCTATTAATATAGCAATCGATTTGCTATTCAATAGACATTTTGTCGTTTGATTCCAAGACATATCACAAGAAGTCAATTGTCTGACAATAAATACACCAATCAATCAATCGATGGTTAAATCAATACATTTGGTGGCCGTTAGTCGATGTCATGCTTTCACATACTTTTGTTCACATTTTGCAAAACAGATTCACTTAATTAGAGTTGAATTAAATCTGAAAATAAATTGATTTCAAAAAATATTAGAAAAATAAAAATATAAACAAAACATCAAAACATTTGGCATTCAATGGCTTTCGCTTTCTGTGTCTCCCCTTCAGTGCAAACTTCTCTGCAATACTCAGTACACAGTCAGAGCACAATCCATCCCTGACTACAGCCAACTCTCGTTAGGCGTTACGCCTCTAAAATCACTAATTTTGGGTTTAAAAACTGATCTTACAATTTCCGGTTTGGAATAAATTTGAATGAGCCAAGATTATTAACAATATTTGCACTCAGGTTTCAATGCAAACACAAATTTGAATAAATTTTCGTTTCTAATGAGATGTTTTGTTTGATAAAACCAATGCTTATATTATATAATCCTTGCAATTCATTAGAGACTTTTGCCCAAAACCAACCCATATTTTTGCCATCAGTTTTTGGAGCAAAGTTTTGTATGAAAATTGAGAAACTTTTGCCATAAAAGTAGAAATTAATCAGAAAAAGAGAAGAGAATTAATTATAAATATAGTCTTTTTGTTGGCTTTTCTTCTCTCGCTATTTGTCTTATTTAATAATTTGATTATTATTTTGAGAACATATGTTAGAAGTAATACTTTTTTTTCACATATTCTGTGCAAACAAATGAAGAGAATCTGCTCTTCTAGTGATAGGACAGAGTATTTCGTTTAATAAGAGTTTTATTTATTTATTTGATTTTCGAGATTCACTTTCAATACAAAGGAATAGAAGAGAAAAATAAATAATTGAATAAAAAAGAGACGAATCCTAAGGATTTGTGTCAGACTTTGAATCTCTAATTGAATCCGAAGTAAAAGATTTATTCAATGATAAGAATCGAAAACATAAAAACAAATTATTTGAACGACTGTTCCCTCGGTTTGTAGTGACACAGGAGTATAGAGACGAGTATTGGGAGCGAAGAGAAAAGTTTTTTTCTAAACCATTAACTTTAAGACAGAATAGAAATAAAAATCAAATAATACTTACTTTTAACTCTCAAATACAGTGTTTGATAAGAAGTTAGAGAAACAGATTTCGAGAGCAGAAAACTATTACTTATATTTCAATTTTATTATTACTTTTTCGATAATAGTTCTAAACTGAGAGAAACGAAATTATTTTCACTCTTGAGTAGCAATTCAACGAAAATGTGTTCAACTTATCGACACTTTGCTATTACTTCAAACTTAAAAGACTTTAATAATATATTAATAAAGTAATTGAAAGAACAAACTATTCATTCAATTCGGTTGATGTCTATGAAAGACGAATCGGTTTCTCGTTTCACATCAAAGAAAAGTATATACTTTTGAGAAGAATAGCAAAATAGAAATATGAGAATAACTGAAAACTAATAGATAACTTTCATACGAAGAGAGATACCACTCCGCACACAACTACTGCACAACTGAATTGTTGGCCACAATATTCTCATAGAGTTTGGATTACTCTCCTCTCAAACTGTGTGCTCACACTTTTTGGGAGTTCTCTCTTTCACTCATCTCATGGTATAAAATAAAATATGCGATCAATACTAGTAGTGATGTCTTTTAGTTAGTTTAGTTTAGTAGTCAAGACATCCAACAGATCTGCGCACTCCCGCATCTCTCTCTCTCTCTCTCTGTCTCTCTCTGTCTATCTCTCTCTCGCCCTCTCGGCACTCATCTCTCTTTCATTGAACAGTTGAGTCCCAAATCTATTGAATAGAATCTATTCTTTCTTTTTAAAGTCCATTCGTTGGAAAGGCTTTTATTGAGAAATTTATTTTTATATTTCATATTTTTATATAAATTTATATTTTATTCCTCACAAGAAATAAGTAAAAACTTAGAAAAGGAGTGAAAAGGGATCGAAAAGGTCTTAACTAAGAGATAAAGTGAAACAAATCTTTAGCCATAAAACAACAAAAAGAATATTTTTTGGAATTATCTCAAAAAGTTTTTTACTGTCAAAACAAGAGTATAGAAGATTTACTTTTTGGCAATTATTTGTTATACGAAAATAATGGCCCACGTTTAGGGCACAGAATGAGGCAGACATTCTTCAAATATTTTATTAGTCGAGTCTTATCTCAAAGAAAGTTAAGTATAAATAAAATTTTGCGAAACGTGTTGTCATCGCTTTTCATAAATAGTAGCAAAACGTATATAAAATATCATTAGTTTAGTGTTGTATCGCTTCGACACTACTTATAAACTGGTATTAGAATTGCCATCAAATCACTTATGATTAATAGTCATAACTTTCCTCCATTTCCATGGAAAAAGCGTTGCCTTCCAGTGCTCTCAGGGTATATGAGCCCTGGCTTTCATTAGAGCCAAGAATAGACAGAAAAATATATAGATTTCGGAAATTAAAGTTTAGTTTTGAATGTTAAGCAAAACCAACGCCTCGTTATTTAATGTCAATTTTAAATGACTTGTCATAAACTGTTGTGTAATACATGTGATAGAAGTTTGGGCCAAATGTTTATAAATTGAATAACTTATTCGTTCAGAAATGTTTTTCTGACACTTTTATACTTTATTCTCATATAAATCGAAATTTTATTCTCTGATATAAGCGATGCGAGTATTTTATTTGAAAAATTTATTTTACATGTAAATTCAAACCTATCCTTATGAGCAGTGGTGCTCACAAACAGATACACCTTCCTTTGCCCATAGCAACTAATGTGATCAGGATAAATAAACAAAGTGAAAATAGTTTTCACTTTGGAGTGAAATTTTATTTAAATGTATTCAATCATTTTCGATCAGAATTTTATGTTCTCAAATATTTTACTTTAACCAAGTGCTATTTGGAATTCATATTTAAGACTTGAAATATAAGATGTTGAGCTCAACCCTCATACCTGAGCGCCTTTGAAACTCAAGGTTTATGTCGACATCTCTGCAAACATCTTCACTGCTCTGAGAATAGATCGAAGAAAACTCATTCAAATTATAATAAGTGTTCAGATTTTTATGTAAAATATGAATTCCGTATAAGACTTCATATATTAATTCATTTGACGGTCGACTGAATTTTAAATATGTTCCTCACATCACATCTCATATGAAAGAAAAATATTTTATTCTGTCGTTTCTAAGAAATAATTTGCATAAAAACTGGTGTAAGAGAGGATTCCTTTGTATTCATCCCTCATCTCAGAAATGAATGTAGTTTTCTGTCAACTGTTTGCGAATTTAAGAATTTTTAACTCAATTTTTCACAAATAAAATTATTTTGCCCCTCGTTTGTAGCAGAAAGAAATCTATTCATTAATCAAAAGTATTGCATATTTTAGCCGTCAGTCAGTTCGGAATAAATTTAGTTTAAATTTGTTTATCCAGTATTGCATACAATAGTTTACATAATCTGTGATGAATTGAATTTTCTTCTTTCAGCACAACATTTAGCTCCAGTTCCTTCCATTCTCTTATATTTGGAAGAAATCGACTAAAAATCTATTTATAGTCTATTGACTTCTTGTATAGGAATTTATATTCAGATTTTCAATTGTATTGTTCACAACACACGAGAGACTAATGTGTTTTCGATGAGAACAACATTTAATATACCACTGAAGCGAATGTAATTTGAGAGACAACGAGAAGACAAATACGACATCGAAAAAGAGGACAAATTTTTTTCTCTTGTGGTCAGTCTATCGGATGAACATCACATTAGTTATCACTCGACAGCCAATGATTTTATGGTTAAACTACTACTGGATTCTCGTTTGGCAGTCAAATACAAAAGTGATTTATTGACTATTCTTTGCAGACTTTCCGTCTCATCCATAGATGTGTTGATTGGCTGCTCAACGGATATATGAAAAGAGTATTTAATGAAAACCCAGTTAAGACTTTCACAATTGTATTACAAGAGCAGAATTTTAATTCAATCCTCTCTTGGAATCAATTCTTATCGAATAAAAAAAGCCTAAACGACAAGAAGTAGTAATGAATCAAATTCTCAAAGAAATCCTTTGATTCACTCAAAACTAATTGAAGACTTTTTTCTTACAAATTTCAATAATAAAGAACTTGAGTTAAAATGAGGAGAAATACATGAATTGAAACTAATTTGAAACAATTTTTGAAGAATGTGTTCCAACACTTTGGTTATATTTTAATCAAGTAATGCTCAGAATATTCTTCCCATACATTGCTTTTGGGAATGTGTTACGAAACCTATTTTTCTGTCGCATTATTTTCATTATTCTTGTGTTAAAATTTTTGAGTTTCTGAGCGAAAATTCAATTCAAAGAGAATTTTATATATCATATATTAGGAGTGAAAAAACTTATTTCTCGTATACGCTCTGATAAATACTTGGGATCAATATTTTGGAGTCGAGACCAGCTGTTGTGCACTTCTTTCGCGCTGTTCGCTGGCTGTTGTGTTTTTGGTACTTCTTTCGTGTGCTTTCAGTCTGTGTTGTGTTGGTTGTGATAAATCACTATTCGCTTCAAATGTCTGTATCTCCAGTCATATCACTTTTTAGGCTCATTAAGTAATCTATAGCTCCTCTGCCAATAAGTCTCTCCTATTTTCCTTTCAAAGCCTTTCCCCAGTTCTTAGATTGGGGATGGATTTGCTCGAATAAAACTAATGGCCATGCTAACTTCTAATTTATAGTTAGCAAACTTCCTGCTTAATTCAGCATAAAATTTCTGAGGAATTCATTCAATCACATGAAATATCTGAGCATGAGAGATTCATTATCCTTGCTCAAGTTCTTGCAAGGAAAGCACATCTTGGGGTGAATGTCAATGAAAGGAATCTCAACTTATTGCACACCTCTGGTGTCTGAAAGCCATTAAAATTCAGAATTTATATCCTTTGGCGTAAAATCTTTAAATACTTTTGCCTTAAATCCTATTATACTTTAAGAGAAAAAAAGAATATATGCACTGAAATAGGACTCCGGATAACTTGTCTTAACTCTTCTTCTCATTAAAGTATTGGCTATTCTCTGGTCGATAAGAGAAGCAAATAATTGGTTCTCATATTCTTTTGATTGCATTTTCCTTAGAGTTTTGTCTGAACTGAAAGTCTTTCTCTTCAACTCATTTGTGATTAAAGAGAGAAAACTTTCGTTTCTATTCTTCTCTTCGATCACTGCATTCAAAGGTTTCTTTTTCTGCCTTTCTTTCAATACTCAGACCTTTTTGTGTGACTGTCCCTTACTCTCCCTTTTAGTCGTAATAATAGCCGACGAGTTGACCAACTTTTCCATTAAATAAAGGATCGTTTTGTAGGGAATATATTCGAGATATGGATGAAGAGTTCAAATCAGTTGCCATAAAAAGAGATCCAGACTTCACTCAATTCGATTAGTTTCCTCTAAAAGTGTCGTCCCTTCAAATCGCACGCCATTTGCTAATCGTTTTTCTTACGCTCGAAATAATTGAATAGATTAGACTAAAATTGAATACTTTTTGTGTCAAAAATGACATTCAATTATAACAAGTTCTTTACGAGAATATCAATAATTCAATGATTAAATATTCGCTAAACTTAAGAATATTTTGAGTAATCAATTGAGAGATTTGTTAAATAAATTATGAAATACTGTATTCTCTGTAATCTATATATCATTAATCGAATCGCTATTGAAGTGAAGACTTTTTTCTTATCACAAACTAAAACACAATAAAAGCCGATAATATCGGCGATATTTTCACTGAAAATATTTATAAGTAATAAAATAATAAATTATTAGTCAATGATTGATAGGCTGTATATATCGGACAGGCTATCCATTTATCAAAGGATCACTGGTTCATAACTCTGGGCACACAGTAATCAGCGAACTTTTTTCAGTTCAAATATCTTTCGAGTCGTTTCATTTCAAATGAAAAATCATTTTTTCTTTTCCTTTTCTAAACAAAACTCAAGAAAATCATTACTGAAAAGCATTGGATCACAAAAAGTATCAAACTTTAGGAAATTCATCCATTCATTGGTCACATCATTAGCTCAACTGAGCGGTAATTAAAGGATTATTTCATAAAACAGTTATTTTCTAATGATTTGCTGATGACATACGGATACGGAGACGATCGAGAGTCAAATGTAACTTACTCTTTTTTCCATTAACTTAAGAATGCTCTAGTTCACAACTGAGATATTTATATGTTATGACAAGTTATACATTGAATAGTACTGGATAAATTCTAAAGTCTGAGTTTTATTGAATTTTATTTTATTGTCGATATTATTAAATCGAAAATCAAATGAAATGAAATATTTTGAGTCATATTCCGGGCGAACAACAATTCATATGAGATTTGAGAGTAATTTTCGGAGTATTTCTTACGATTTTGTTATATTTTGATTTATTATTTCTTTCAGGAATAGCGAAGAAAAAAACAAATTTTTGAAAAGAGATTTGAAAATTGAATTTACTTTTCTTTTTGTGTTATTTAATACAATTCAGTGAATTCAATCAAATGTATTCTTGGATAGAATTACATCAAATCTTAATAATTAACTTAAAATTGTTTTTGCAAATTGTGACGAGAATGCAATTCGATAAGAACCTAACGTCTAAGTTTATCACCTTGTCAATTTCTTCTAATATCAGCTATTTTTAATGATAAACAAAAAAAACTCTATTTTATCGAGGTCTGGGCTCAAATACCCTGGGATATTTAATGACTACATCTAATCCTTAACATATCCCTGTCATTACCATATGCTGGGAATATATTGTGAATCCATTAACTTGTTTTTATTTTTTGATTGATAGCAATCACTTTGAGAATCAATTTTGAGTTTTATTTTTGCTTCTTATAAATGATGGCAAGAATTGCATAAAATTAGTTTCGAAGTGAAGCACAAATTGTGTGTCAAATGACTTCCCATTTTGTTATGTGATTCCCTCTTTAGAGTTGAAAAATCCTTTTCTGGTGTTCTGTAGTCAAGCATAACATCAAATGTGATGTTTTCGTGCATTTCTCGATTGCAATACAATTGAAGCCAAAAACTAATTAAAACCTTTTTCTCAAATCGATTACTCCATTCAAAGAATTTCTCCACAAATTAATTCTCATTCAAAGCCTAATCTCTTTTCGTGATCTGAAAACTTTAAATGACTTTAAATAAATTCTCATTCATCTCATAAATCGGTGCAAAGAAACTGAAAGACTATTTCATTGAAACTTTTATTTGAAATTCTTTTCATAAAATATTTTTGAAAAAAAACTACAAATTCTTAAAATTGAAGAATTTTAATAAGAAATGAGAATAACTGTTATACAAAATATTGAATCAAATTCTGTGAACCCAGTCCTTAACCCTGGCTTATGAAAAGAAGTAAATTCAGTCTATTATCTGAGAATCAATTTTCAAACGAGGAGCATTTTATTAAATATCATGGAAAAATGTGTATTAACTCTTGGTCACTCGGGCATATTTTCAAATTTTCAAAAGGTAAAACCCAAATTGTAAGCACTGCTGTCTTCAGAAGACTGTGATCAAAAGCAAACCCTTTAACTGCATTGAGTTCTAAATGGTTCGGATGAACGCGCGTCAAATTCTTAATTGTTAGCTCCGGACACGTGTTTAGTAAAACCTTTTATTCCTTTTTTCCGATATTCTAATCACGAGATTTGATGGAATCATTGAATAAATTTTGGCACAAATTTAGCACTTTATTCAAATACAAAGACATTCTTTTGATTTTCATATTTATTGCAATTGTTTTGAATCCCAAAAGTGATCAAAATGTTTGGTTTGGTTCACAAACTTTTGAGGAGAATATTCATTATTCTATGTTTTGTGTCTTATATCGAGAGCAAAGACATAACTGTACCAGTACATCAATCTTTGACCACTAGTATACCGATTAAGGGAAGGGTTGAAAACGTGGAACAGAGACAATCGCGAAGTGAAGATTATATAACTCAGGATGAGTTGTGCCGAACAAACACCAGTAAACGGTTCACTAAATTAGTAGTTGAATCTGCCTTTAAAATCGGTCACTACATCGCTATTGTCGGTAAAGTGTGGAACAATAAGGAGCCGTTTGCTAAAAGATTGGTCATACGTTCATTGTATTGGCATCAGCCCGACCCCAGTGGACTCACACCATATAAATATTACGATACAAAGGTATGGCCTGAACTCCAGAGTATTGACAGTAAGAAGAACATCAGATTTGCGTTCACCACTCGGGAAGTGAAAGTATTCGAACCCCAGACGTCGTGGGAAATCGTGTTCATAGTTAAGGTATGGCTTCGTGTTTACAGAAATTCACTTTTAATAAACACTTTTAGGACAATAACCTGACGACTGCCTATCAGTTCGATGACAAGAAATTGGAGAATATGACTGAACCCACTTATGACCCAAAATCAGACGAAGTGATTGTCTACGATCCCGAACAGGGTTGGGATGATTCGGGTTTTATGAGAATAAAGTATTTATTTATGCATTTTCCTCATGAGGTAAAGATCTCATCAATTTTGGTATTCGAGAGACAAAAACAGATTCGTTACAAACATCGTGGGATCGTTGATAGAATCAAAACCCGTTCATTCCATTACTCCATTGTCTACACCGAAGGTTGAGTTAAATAATTGAATTAATTCTTTATTTCAATACATTTTTGAAATTACAGAAAAAATCGAAGGAAAGCCACGTTATTATAGACATTATCTTCGAGGTGAACGCCACCAATTCAGTGATGTAACCGGAGTTACTTTTGAGAGCCTCGACTGGTTTTTCGATGAGAACATGGACTTTTGTGATCAGCTCACGAGTCCGCCGACGGCTGTTGTTATGCTTCGTACAGCAGAAGAGACCGAAATTTACGATCGACAGACCTATTGGAAACCTATCTTCCATTTTGCAGAGTTTTATGGACTCAAACATAAAGTTATGAGAATCTCATTTCCGGATATCTTTACCGATAAGTATATCATCGAAGAAGTAGAGGGCGAAGACACCGATAACGTCGAATCTATACTCAATTGCAAACACCATCCAATCTTCACTAATCCCGGACTAATAGACTGTCTCGACTACAATGCAATGATTGGAGACGACAATCCCTCTCACTCTAAAGGAGGGTCAGATGTAAACGAAAACAAGACTTTCGTAAGAAATCATTTGACAAAAGCATGAATTAATTTTTGTAAAATTTCTTTCAGCTCTTTATTGCAATTATTTTGGTAATTGTTTTGATTGTCGTCTTAATTGGTGTCTGTGTTATGTTATTCATCAAAAAATAGATATCGAAGACATGA
>JAQIWF010001274.1:0-12614 GCA_034694965.1 Ceratozetes gracilis | reverse complement strand
TTAATGAGAGTTTCTCTTATTGAGTGGGCTTTTATCTGGAGGTCTAACTGTATAACAAAATGTGCAAAACAGCATAAAATAGTGTTTTATTGTAAATTATTTACAAAAGTATTGAAATATTAAATAATTGAAATTCAATTAAAATGAAGAATCATTTTCTGGAGTTATCTCTTATAAATCTATGGACTCTTAGCTCTGTGTTGGCCTCAGAGAGAATAATACCTCTTCTTATGCCTAAAATAGATACGAAAGAGATTACAGAAGACGTGTATTTGTGCACATCATTCAAACTAAAGAGCGATGAAACCGAATATATCACTCAATTTAAGCCAAATGTATCCAATCCTCACACTATTCATCATATATTGATATTTGGCTGCGAAACTCCAGGATCCAATAAATCTGTGTGGAATTGTGGGGGTATGGAAAATGTTAACTGTGCTCCAGGTGGTCGGGAAATAATTCTTTACGCTTGGTCCAGAGAAGCTCCAACTTATACACTACCAGATAGAATTGGCTTTAAGATTGGCGGTGATTCCAGGCTAAATTATCTTGTATTGCATGTCCACTACTTTCATGTGGATCAAATAAAAAGTAAATATAATACTAAATATTACCCAAATATTTGAAATTTAAAATATTCCACAGAACCTGATGACAGCGGCTTCTTCTTAACGACAGTCCCAAAAAGTGCGAATATAATAACAAAAAGCGCCGGAATATTGACTCTAACATCAGATTTTAACAAAGAAAAGACAGCCGTAGTTAAGGCCCACTCCACTCTCAATTTTGAAAACGCCTGTCCTTATAATCACTCTCAGGTTTTGCATCCATTTGCTCTCAGACCCAATACTAACGATAGAGGAGTTGTGGTTTCGGGATGGCTTATACGGCCCACATTCGGTAAAGACAATAATAAGGGGGAGTGGACTTTAATGGCCAGATATAAAACTACTCCAAAGCAGGCCTTTTATAAATTGTATATGTTTAAGCCCCAAGATGAAGAAATGATTATTAAACAACATGATTGGATTGCGATGAGATGTACCATGGTCAATGATAATGACATTGATATTCCATTTGGAATTTATGACACAACAGAGACATGCAATTTATATATAATGTATTACATCGATAACGACGATGTCCTCGACAATAAATTTTGTGTAGGTTTTGGTCCGCCCTCTTATACCTGGGCTACGGATCCTAACTTACCCGGACGCCCAATACCCGCTTGGGTTGATAAAGAAGCTAGTCTCCGTTTCTTTGAAAACGCAATATTTTAACGTGCAATAAATAAACAAGATCCTTGTCCATTTTTCTCAATTCACTAACGAACTTATTTATGCATTAAATTGTAAAAGGTGCAAATCGCTCAAAACAATATGAACCCGGTTACTTTTTAATTATTATTAATTGTTTTATTAGGTTTAAAAACCAAAAGCACGTATTTTTGAAAGATGATACCTAGTTTAATTATTTGTTACACCATATGTTTTGTTTCAACTATAGCCAAATGAGGCCATTGCTCATTGGTAAGTATCAATATACTGTTCCTAGCTTAATTATGGATTCCCATTAACACTTAATCCAAAACTGCTTAATATAAGTAAGAGAATTTTAGTTTTGAGTATTCTAAGTAAGGCTAGAGTATACAAAGGGTGTAGTTTAGAAATTTTTAACCAAAATCAGGTCACACAGAATAAAGTTAAACTAGGCCCAACTTAGTTATTTTCACTTAATACAGATAATAGCTTTAATCCACTGGTATACAAGCTCACTTTTCAAATTATCTTTTAGGAGTTTTGGAATTCATAATTTAATTCACGGATGGCCAAGGAAAAGGTCTAGTCAAAATGCCCCCTCCAGGATTCGATGAACCTGGCCATCCATGACTTAATTATTATCCAGTAACTTATTGCATATTATTTAATTTACTCATCTTTCCTTTTTTTTACTAAATGCAGTAATTTGAAGCAAGGGCAATTTCAACTGTTAGAATGAGTTCTTTCCATTTGATCCCATCTTTTGTTGGCCTCATTCTAATCAATTTATGGGCCTTTAGTTTGGTTTCTGTTATAACCGATTCAGACAATGATGACTATGAGAACGATTTGGCTCTACTTATGCCCAAAATTAACCCCAAGAACATCTCAGAAAATGCTTATTTTTGCCTTACAAAGCAGATTAAGTTAAGGGTAAACAAAAGCGATTATATCAATGAATTCAAGCCAGTCGTCTCCAACCCCCTCTCCGTCAATCAAATGATGATTTATGGCTGTGAAGTGCCTAAAGACAAGACCGCGACCACTGCCTGGGAGTGTGGATCAATGTATTACGACGCCTGTGGGTTTGGTGTCAAACAAACCATTTTTGCCTGGTCCCATAACGCTCCTACCTTTACATTGCCCGATGGAGTGGGGATTAAAGTTGGTTGGGACAGTCGGGTCAACTTTTTAGTTCTCAGTATCCACTACATTGATGTGGCAAATATCAAAGGTATATGTTCTTGATTAAAATAATTAGACTAACCCACAGTTTTTAACAGTACCTGATAGTTCAGGATTTATCATTAGAATTTTTCCAAGTAGTATGATTAAAATAACAAAAAGGGCCGCGATCATATCTTTGGAATCGGAAGCCAAAGTTAACCGAACTTCAGTTATACCCCCTATTTCTGCACATCGTTTCGATAACGCCTGTAATTTGGATGCAGAAAATCCTTTATATCCCCTCGCAATCAGAGGCACTACAAATGACAAGGGAGTGGTGGCCTCGATCTGGCTTTTAAACACCACTACTAATCCTAAGACTATGTTACCCCTTAATATTGCCTCCAAGTTTGAGTGGAATCTTATGGCCAGATTTAAACCCTTTCCAAAACAAGATTTTTATTTGGTTGAGAAGGACAGGAATTTGATAATAAGACAAAGGGATTGGGTGGCCACGAGGTGTACTTATGCAAACACCAATGTGACCAAGGTCAACTTTGGGGGCAGGATATACAACGAAGTTTGTAGCTTTCAGATCATGTATTACGTCGAAGGCGACCAAATTATCGACAGAAAGTATTGCCTCAGTAATGGTCCGCCTTATTATACCTGGACTAATGATAAAGATTTTCCAGGCAGAATAGTCCCTGGATGGATACAAAAGGATGCCAGTCGTCTTATCTTTGATAATCAACCACCTCCTCCATGATTATTGTTTTAACTTGCTCACAAATAAATTTAAATCAATTATGGGTTTACTATCACTAATTAAAAATATGTTATGCATAAAATGTTATAAGCTTGGTTGTTTTTTATCATTAAAATCCAACCAAATTAAATATACTTGTTTATTCTGAAAATAACATACATGTTTATTAATTATTATGTTTATTAAAATAACAATGAATTACAACTTATAAATTATGCGGGTAGGTATTTTAAAATTAACTAAATTTAATAGACCCCTCGACAAGATACCCATCAAACCCTCTGTTAGTAAAGGACATCACATATAGGTGTTACAAGAGCAGATTATATATTTCAAAAACTGCATAATCGTAAAATACATGACTGATGTTTAGGATTTATAAGTAATCAATGTGTAGGCATCAGTTTTATATCCCGTTATGTAATCTTGCAAAAATGTAAACTAATTTCATATCCTTTGAATGTTTTAATATAACCAGAAATGCTTGTAATTTAAATGTTGTAAATTGAATAACAATTGTATATCAATCCTCATCACACGTATCACTGATATGTTTGTAATGTGTGCACACTTGTAATCTTGGTCAATGTTTCATTAAATGTGTTTTAATGCAAATTCTGTCTTCAAATGACTCATCATATAAAGTTATGAAGAATTGACGAGTAGTTTTGAGAAATTACATAACCAAGTAAGTTATAAAAGTGTTTACACCAAGTAAGGACTTACACACATATATATATAAATTAGCATGCTGAATTCTATCAATTATTCAGAGAATTTTATAGATTAACATTTTTTTGACACAAATTCTCAAAATAAGAATAAAAATGATTTAAAATAATGTGTTTCTGTCAGCAAAGCATTCATTTAAACACAATTCAAATAAACAGAATTTCAGCGAAACTACAAAACAGTTACATATTTTCAGTCATATAATTGTTATTAAAATATTGATCTTAAATAACATCTATTGAAATGTATGCTTACATTTCAGTCGCAATTTATGCATTTCTTGTAGTCAGTCCCTCGTTTGTCGATCTCCTAACTATCAAGAGGGCAGTCGATGAAAGTCACGAGCTCAAAAGCTATGCTGACCAGGCTAAGGATGTCCTCATATGGCTTTGGGATACCATAAAGAAGTTAAAGAAAGTTGTTTTCCTCAACTTCTCTCATAACTTCAACATTCTGGTTGATCCTAAGAAGATCCAGATCCTGAAAATGCATTTTACCAACCTCACTGTTCCTTTACCTGAACTTGATGAACCAGCAATTAAACCTTGAGCAATGTAATGAATGTTTATTTATTTGTTTGTTTTATTTCTCAAATAGTAAACTAACAATAAATGAATAAATGCTTTTATTTAATTATAATATTCAAGGTAATGCGCTTGAAAAATAAACACCTGAATAAAAAAGATTTACTTTAATTTTTTATAATTTATAATTTAATATTATGGTCATAAATTATCCAGTTCAATAATAATAGGTAATTATGATTGACTAACCTCAATTAAAAAAAATACCTTTAAAATAATAGCTTGGTTATTAAATTCTCTATAAGAATATATTCTTGTAAATTGTGGACAGAATTGAGCAAAAGGTATGCAATAAGTGTCATGTTGTTTGTGAAGAGCCCCATATATGGCATTGCAATCGTTGTACGCAATTGTTATGTGATTTGAGACCAAAATAAACACAACATTTGTCTCATACTTTGAAAAGTGTTTCATCTGATAGTCATCTACTCATTCATCGAGTCTTCTGTTTACCACTCATTCAAGAAGTAATTTCAAAGATAATATCATTTAGTTTTTGTTTTATTTCAAATTGAATCCACTTTTCATCTCAACTGTGAATCGACCCAAAAATGACACTTTTGTGAGACTTTCTCCAACTTTTGAGACAATTTTCACTTCAAATGTCTTTTTTGAAGAAATTGATTAAAAATAATTCAAATAATGGTTTCAATAATAATAACAAAAGTAATGATTTGAGTCATAATAAAAACAAATCAAATGACGACTCCTTTAGACGTAAAGTCGAGAAAAAGATTGTTTTGGTATTCAATTGAATGTTTTGCCACAAAATGTCATTAAATTTACTCATTTCAGAGTCAATCAGATCCGGAACCGATTCTGGATTTGTGTGAATGTCGTCTCGAGACAGTCAGCCCTCAAATTCAGTCTACAATCAAAATCTACGGCAAAACTGACTGCCGTTTTGATGACAATCTTTTGACAACATTTGCTTTGGAATCAATCAATGGGTTGAGTGGTTTGACAGCACTACACCTCTCCAACAATCGGATCCATTCCATCGGACAATACATATCACAATTGACTCATTTAAAGGTAGACTAAAATCTCACTTAAAAAGTACCCAAACATTGACTTAGTTTTTATAGGTAAGCCCTAATCACCCCTTCCAGTGAAGAGTATCCCTTTTCTTCTATTTGTTTATTATGTGTTGACTTTTATGACATTTTGTGGTTTATTGCTCTTAATTTTAGTTTCTATTTATTTATCTTTTTATAGGAGTTATATATGAGTCACAATGAGTTGTCATCACTGCCTGAGTCAATGTCGAGACTACAGGCGCTTAAAATTCTATCCATTCGTGACAACCAATTCACTGAATTCCCCGAATGCTTAACGGAATGCCATTCCTTGAGTTGCATTGATTTGGCCGACAATCGCATCACTCGTTTGCCACAAACTCTCTTAAGACTAAAGTTATTAAAATCTCTTCAATTGGAGGGCAATCCTTTATCAGAGCCCTCGCCAGAGGTGTGCACTCAGGGTTTGGATGCAATTATGACGCAATTGTATAAAATGAATCGTAAAAATCCAGAATTTGATGATAACGACGATAACAGTGATATCGATTGGCGTACGACAGGCGCCGACATCTCCAGTGATCTAAAGGAGGACACAATTGAAGTAAAATTAATTTGTTGTTTGCATTCATTTTTAATGAATTTCTCTTTGAAAACAATTTCTAATATTTTATTTCAATTCACGTTTTAATATTCATTTCCAAACAATTCAGAGCACAGGTATACCAATCAATACCTGGCCTTTTGATGCAAAATAATATTCGGTTTCTATGCGTTTGTAATAATAATTAAATTTATATTCAAAGCCATAAAAAATTTTGAAACACCTTTTCCTTTAAAAGAATCGATTGTTTATTCTGAGCTCAAATTCCTATCGATTTAATGATAAGAAGAGAAGAAATAGATTTGAGCTCTTGTTTTGAATTAAAGAGATTTCCAGAAATCGGATCCAAAATCGCCGAAAATAGTAGTGAAGATCGAAATCGAGTTTTAATTTTAGTTTTAACTCATTTTAAGTGCGAAAACGCTTTGCAATCAATTTGTTTCACATCTTTGAGTTGGGAAATGGAGCGCAACTAAACTCCCGGCCCAACCGTTCGCTTATTATTCCTATTATTAGAGCTCAGGGCATAATAAATGCATTTTTATGTCTCCAAACAAAATGTTTTGTATATTTATCTTCTGTTGCCTAACATTACAGTCATAATAATAATGCGTTTTTATACTTCTATTTATATTTAATGACAGAGAGGGTACTCAAGGGGTAGTTATACAAAATTCATTCCTAGAATACAAATTTAACTTACTTATCAAAATTCAATTGAATGTGATAAAGACCTTATAAAATACCTAGCTTAAGCGATTCTTCTATTTTTATGTTTTATGAAACATTTCTAACTCAGGCTAAGTTTTATGATCTAGATTAATATAATAATTAATATAGTGAATTTATAATTGAATTCTTACAAATTAACTATAAATGAGTGGAAATTGAATAATTAACCTTGGTTGTCCCTGGTGACAACTCGTTGCAATACATTTCACTTCAATCAATACTTTTATTGAATGCCTTTTGATATTTAAACAGACATTCAATTAGCCTTTCAATCGGAAAGTGATTAATGGTATTCATGGTATAAATGCTTCTTTGAATTTCAAGTGCACTGACACTAATGGCACAGAATATTCTTTAATAAAATAATTAATTTTGTTTAATGAATAAGCCGTTGATTGATATAATTAATCACTTTTTCTAAATTAAACACAAAATTTCAGAGAATTCACATTTATTTTATTTTTTTACACTTCTATTCGATGACCACTCACTTCATTCGCACCCGTCGGTCACAAAACACAGAATACAATCCATTATCAAATTTATCAGAATATAAAGGCATGTATTTATAAGGACTGGTTTTGTCTCCACTCAGTCTTACATTTCTATGAAATTCTTATCAAAATGTGTTTTATTCTACTTTTAGGACCAAAAGAGACAACAACTCATAGAATGGGAACGAAATTTTCAGTTAAGTAATGTTTCGGATGAGTTGAGCAAAGAGTCAATCAAAAAGAAGGACATATTATCCCAATTATGGACAGAACAGAGGCAGATGTCCGCCGATATATCAAATCGGCAGCGGATGAGAGACCAGAATCGCAAGAATTTGTTGGAAAACATAACACAATGTATGTCTGAATAGTCTTTTCTCAAATAAGAGTAACTTTTTTTGGTAACAATTTGTTATTTTATTACGAATTCAGTGGAAAAACATTCCAAACAATTATTCGATAGTTTGCATAATTGGGAGGAAAGACATAAGAACCAAATCGATGTCCTCGAGCGGGAGGAATGTCAACTTTATGATCTTATGCTGAAATATGATTATAACGTGGATCTCAAGAAGAATGCGATCTTAATTGCAATGCAAGAAATGCTGAATAAAGAGTCAAAACGATTGGCATTAAGTGACGAACTCAAGGAATTCAATCAATTGGAACTCAGATCTAAAATCAATCAAATGGTGAGACAATTGTTTCTATGAATTGTTTAACCTTTTGTTTATTTTGTCACTTTTAGGAACAATTACAACGACAAGCATTTGAGGCCTTACAACAAACCAGAGATTATCGGAACCAAAGTATCACAAATCAGATCCTTTTAATTGAGAACGAGTTGACTGAACTGACTCAAGTGGAGATGCAGAAGAAGGACGACCGCTCAGACTCTATACTCGCCGACATACGCACCCAAAGATCAAAATTAGCCGCACTTTTGGCTAAACTCTTAGCACAGAAGAGAGAACGCGAACTACAATTGAGGGAACAGTTGTCACAAATGGAGAGACGGAGAAACCAAATCGAAGACAGCGACTTCTGGTTAGTACAATACCAGTGCCTTCTGGAGAGGCAACCCATCGACGCACAGATACGTCAGTTCGCCATCGATGACAACATCGGAAGAGTTCTGATTAATGTCCACAAAGAATACGAGAGAATTGCAGACTATTTGTCACTCTTTACTGATTTGACATTTGATAGATTCAACTCTATGTCAGACAAACAACTCTTATGTATGGGTATCGATGACTACGAGTTGTGTAAACTTATCAGAGATAAGTTGGACGAACTGTCCTCACCGGTGGGCGCTTCTGCATCTATTCCATCTGCAGAGGAAGCGACTGCGCCTTCAGGAGAGCCTCAATCAGAGACTGCAATCCCTGAGGCCTCTGCCTCTGCACAGGTTTCCATATCAATCACTGAATTGACGACACAGTTATCAGATGTTAAGCTCTGGCGTCAAACAGAATGTGTTATTTGTTTCGATCAAAATGTAATTTCTTTTTGTACATCATTTTGAATCATAACTTACACTCCCTTTGCCTTACAGTGCGATGTGGTGTTCCTTCCATGTGGTCACGTGTGCACGTGTCAGCCCTGTTCACATCTGATACAGTTGTGTCCGTTGTGTCGGATCCCTATTGATGTCAAGCAATATCTCAACACTTAGTGCTCAATAGTTTCGGAACAATCACTCGAATGACTTGTTTTTGGATTAATTTTTGTTATTTTATGAAAAATAGGTTTAATTTTATATTCCATTTATTATGCAATGAATTGTTTGCCATTATTTTAACGATACTCGCAATCGATTTAAAGTATTTTACATCGAATTCATATTTCAAAGTCTTTTAGTCACTAATAATAATATAATTCTAATAAACAATTATTTGAATTCATAATTGAATTCGTAATTCTTCTCTTTGTCTTCACTTTTGAGGTCAGTCTCCTTCCCCTTAGTATTGTGAAGACCAGAGCAATCAGTTTTGGAATTGATTATACGGTTTTCAATGCCGGTCACAATCGGGGAATACTTTTCGATGTATGGATAAATAAATTGATAATCAGGAGTGCTGTACTTGTTAAATTGTGAGCCCTTTATCATAATAAAGTTATCACCTCCATTTACTAAATACTCAGTCATCAGAACGGAATAGATCTTATCTCTGTCCAGATCCTCATAAGTAGGTGTCTTGCAATGAGCACATCTCACTCTAACACTTCTTAAACGCTGACCAATGGGTTGAGTGGAATCGAAACAATATCTGAGTCCTGAAACTTGAAGAAAACCGCCCCCATTGTATTGAGAGGCTGAGTGCTGGAGGATATCCCATAGCTTTGAACCCTTCACTTTTAGGATTCCAATATTATTACCGAAAGAAAGTGAGGATATAATATCCTTTCGGGTTATGTTTCCTATACCAACACCTGCTCTGATTGAGCCGCCATTATATACGGCAATAGGCAATGAATTCCAGCCCTTGACGTGTACTTTGGACAGGTTTAGGTGTCGGGCAAAGTATGAAACAAAAGCATCGGTAAAGACATTACCAATACTGCATTCCTGGGTCTGGCATTTGGATGCGTCCAAATCAACTAAACTCGAGCCCAACACATGATTATAGTGAGCATTGATTTTGTGAGCCCTTGCCTTCACTTTTACTAACACTTCCACGTCTTTTAAGTAAATGGTAAAATAAGTATCTTTTTGTGGAATTCAATGTTCAGACCTTCTTTGACATTGTGGTCGAGTAGAATTGGATTTCCATCAAAATGAGTGATAACTCCCTTCTTATCAAAACTGAGGTCAAGTTTTCCAAGATATTTACCATAAGCGTAGGCCTGCACTACAAGTGTCTTACCTTTATCTTTATGGTCGAGAACTACAGGATAGGGACCATCGGGCACTTCATTAGAGGGTGGTTTACCAGTATATAGAAAAGTGTTTGAATGTCCGCCCACCACAACATCCAGGTCTGGGACTTTAGCAGCAATTTCCTTGTCTATATCGAAACCGGAGTGACCCACAGCTATGAAAATATTCAAACTCTTTCCATACTTTTGCTTAAGATTTTCAATTTCTTTTCGAAGGCTTTTGATCTCATCTTTGAATTTGACATTTTTATCGGTCAGAGATAAGAAGGCGGTATTGGGTGTCGTATATCCAAGTATTGCTATGTTTGTGTCACCCCTTTTAACAACTATTGAGGGTTTGACCAAATGCTTCCCCTCCCCATTCATTACAATATTTGTGCAAACAATGGACACATTATTGGAAACCATATTCTTTATGTGGGGTAAGAGCTCTTGTAATCCATCGTCAAATTCATGGTTGCCTAAAGTCATGACATCAAATTGCATGAGTTTGGTAAACTCAGACACCACTTTTCCCTTCTCCAAAGTATACCAAATAGTACCAGCGAAATTATCCCCTGCGTTGAGGAACAGCATATTCTTATCGTTTAGCTCTTTTCGTATTTGATTCGCCTATGAATTAACAAAACCTATTCTCTGCTCCCAATCAGTGAACATACCTTAGCAACAGTGCGGGCAATGCCACCAAAACAGGTCTCATTTTGATTGCATTGAGAGTTTTGTCCATTAATAGACTCGAAATGGGTGTGAAAATCATTATTGTGTAAAATTGTTAAGTTAAATGAATAAGATGGCCAAGGTATATTGATTACACACCATAAATATATAAGAATTCTTTGATTCATAGCACTATTTATAATAAATGTGAATGCTCAATCAAATTGTGTTGATTTAATTTCCATTAAGGGTACCCAGCTATGAACGTTGACAAGAGGTACTGGAGCATTTAATCACAGACCAATTATTAAATCATGATTATAGCATTCTAACAGCATAATTTAAATCAAGTTAATTATAAAGCAAAAAATGACACATTTACTATGTTTATACTAATATAGGTATTAAGTAACGTAAAGTATATATATATATATATATAAATGTTGCTAGGGACAGCAAAAGATAATAAGGACAGCTTTATTCCACTCTATATATTTCGCAGGAGTTTTACCTATTTATTGGAAATTCAATCAAAAAGTTATTAATTATGTCAATAGTTGTTGAAAATGTACAGCGGGTTAGGGGTAAGGGGTATCACGATATTCAGAATACCATAATCTCGAATTGTATTGAATAGGGAATATCAAGAAATACACCTAAAGTTTGATTACATACAAATCATATGAATAAAATATAAGTTACATAGTTGCTAATTAATTTTATTAATGTGTTTTAACATTGTTAAGTCTAAATTCGGGATTTTGGGGTACAGCGGGGGTAAGTTGTAAATCTCTTTCTGGTTATAATTCACCAAGCATCAATTTATTCCATACCCATTTAATGTATACGTTGTCTCTGAACTAAACTTATGTTTAGTTTATTAACAATTAGTTTAAATAAAAAGTGTCTTAAATTGAATTTTAGGCTCAAATAATTTGAATAACCGCTTAAACCATGTATTCGGACATTGATTTTAAATACTCGGGTCAGAGGAAGACTAAAAAATAAAAATGTCATATTTTGCCCCCAAATATATTTTAGAGTCAAAGTTGAGCCCAAAGATGGCATTAAACACATAAACATCTGTCATATGAGCGCCTAAACTCCAAAATAATTATTGCATTGAAATCCAAATAAAAGTCTTATTTCACTCAAAGAGTTCTCTTTATTTCTGTGATAATTAAGACTTTCTCTAAGATATGAATTCAAATTCATCCACAGAACAGACAATCAATTCTGTCAACAGAATCACTGATGAGTCCAATGAAGACAATGGAAGCACTACTTTGGCTTCAGTGCTCATTTCAGACACCAAAGAAAAGTCAGTCAAATATAAGACAATTGAGTCGAGGTATAAACAGTCGACCCAACAGTGGGTCAATAAAAGAGCCGAAGACTGTAATCAGAGTCATGGGAGTAGTGGTGGACCGTCCAGTCGTCCGCCATCTCGTAACCCAACACCAGAGCGAAAGAAGACAACCGCTAAGAAGGCGTCGACTCCTCTCTCGACTGACAAAACTCTAAATGTTTCGGGAATTTCAATCATCAATAGATTGAATGAAATCAAAGACAAAAAACCCACGAAAACTGATATCAAGAAATACTCGAAACCTCTGGCCGGCCGTAAATCAATGGCTCCGAAACGCCTGCCTTTCGATGGCTCTTCAGAAGGAAGTTCTGGCAAATCGGGTCCACTCAGTGTTTCGGG
>JAQIWF010001273.1:0-12616 GCA_034694965.1 Ceratozetes gracilis | reverse complement strand
AGATAAAAATCAGCTGTTATATTGTGATAAGAACTAAATCACTCAATCAATTAAAGACCAAATTCTGACCATCTTGGTCATCGCACACACACATCGCCCAACGCAAAGACCTTTGCATCAGGCGATGGCTCAGAGACCTTCAATACTCAACACATATCAGACAGGCCATACCTGAATAGACTCTTTGACTCTTTGGACTCTTTTGGACTCTTTTTTAATCTTTTGACTCTTTTGGACTCTTTTTGAATCTTTTGAATCTTTTGGACTCTTTTGGACTCTTTTTGAATCTTTTGACTCTTTTGGACTCTTTTAGACTCTTTTGACTCTTTTGAACTCTTTTGGACTCTTTTGAATCTTTTGACTCTTTTGAACTTTTTTGACTCTTTTTGACGGTCAGCATGTACAATTCGTTAGCAAAATATTTTTTTTGGAAAGTTTTTTGTATTTTTAATTACCTAGGTGTAGAATATTTTGGAGAAAAAATTAATATAAAATTTTTTAAAATGGTATCTTTAGTTTTTGAGTTATTCGATTTTCGACTATAAATGTCAAAATGCCGGATTATTAAAAATTAATCTGATATAAAATTTGACGCTGAATTCGAATATGTAATTAATTCTAAAATAAAATTTATAGTTTTCGGGTAATTCGACTTTAAACTTGAATATATCAAAAAATATCATTTCGATTTAAGAACTAGTTTCATATTCTTAATCAGCGTTAAATTCTAAATAAAATTCATATATCATTTTTAATAATCGGTAATTTTGACATTAAAAAAAATTTTTGCTTACGAATTGTACCGGGTGGACCGAAAAGAAACAAGTCTCTATTGTAGGGTTTGTGCCTCCGATGGTACAAATCTCAAAAATAAAAGTACAGGACGTGTGTCATTTGAGCATGACAAATGATAATACTCTTCACGACAAATTCATCGTTCTAATTTAGAGATCTCTAAAATGTGTAGTTTAGGTTCAAAAGGACTTCAAAGTTTGACGTCAAAACATGTTTTTAAATATAAATTTGAAAATTGACATGATAATCAATTAAACAATACATGCCGAAGTAGTTGGTAATGGTTCAAATATTCACAAAGAGATAATCTTCTCATTAACTGTACAAAACCAAAATTTTTAAGTTTTTTTTAATATTTCAAGAGCTTAGCAAGTTTATAAATAACTAATATTGATAAATTTGTTCATTATACAAGTGATTTTCTAGCTAATTTTCCAGTATATATTAAACAAATGTTTTCATGATCAAAATTTAAAGTCCATTTGTTCATAAACTACACATCTTGTTAGAGATTTTTAAATTAGACCGATGAATTTGTCTTAAAGAGTACTATCATTTGGCATGCTCAAATGACACACATTATGTACTTTTACTTTTGAGATTTGTACCTTCGGAGGCACAAACCCTACAATAGAGACCAGTTTCTTTTCTGATCACCCGGTATACAATATGTAAACTATATATTTGCCCCAGTCTAAAATGTCACTAAAATATTTCCTATGACTACTCAGTAGACAATAGTGAGAGTCATTCATAGAACTAAAGGTTTCAATATTTTATTATTATTGTACGTTATTTGTGTTTTACGTCATATTTTATTTTGAATGCATTGAACCCAAGATTGGCGGTTAATGTGAAGTCACGTGACATTTGTTCATTCAATCCAACGTTTGGCTCCATTTCTATGAAAATCAGTTGTTTTTTGATGACATTGAAGTCAACAACAATTGATGTCTTCCTTATCACCACTTAATCTAATCCAAAGATATGATGAAATTCAATAGCAATAAACTGAAGACAACTTGCAATCAGTGATAGTTTTTTGTCATCAGATGAAGTGATGTCCAAACGACAGACAATTCGTCGAAAATCAACGCCAAAAGTGAGTGTCGTTTCTGTGAATGACTGCACAGAAAGACAATCGACAGTTAAGTCGACTCGAGTTAACCGCAAACTATCGATAGAATCGCCAAATAAGTCACCGATTCGTTCGACACATCAGTCACCGATTAGATCCAAAGAACTGCCAAATTTGTCCCAATATTTCCCTTCGAGGAAGAGATCGCAATCATCGCCACGAAATCAGTCACCACTGGATCGGAAGTACACTCGACTCAAGTCTCCGAACAATCGGTTCCGGAAGAGACTGTTGAACGACAATCCCATCTCTTATGGAGAGTTTGAGGACAGTTTCGACGAAAACTCGAGTCAAGAGTTGATAGAAACTCAGAGAAAACCAAAAGTCAAACGAAGTGTTGACACCAAAAACAAACATAAAGATAAAGAGACGTCTCTTGACTTAAAGGGATTCCTCACCAGTTTTCAGTCAGTTATGGATGAAGTGATCGAAGACGACATCCAACTGACCGCCGATCAGAATAGTGTCCAACAAAGTCCTCAAAATAGTACTCAACAGAGCGATGGTGTCGAGAGTTTGGCACAAATGATATCGAGTTTAGCCACCGGACAAGAAGACCACTGTCTCAGTCCTATTCCGTGTCACTCCAGAGATATACCTAAAGTGAGAAATAATGAGTCCGTTATTATCGACAGACAAAAGGCTGTAACTGTGGCTCAAGAGGTCTCTAAACAAGTATTAAAAGTGGACTCAAAAAGTTGTGATTCAAAAGCAAATCAAAACAATAGTTTCGATGAAGACTTTGACGACTCTTTGGATGGAATTTTGTCTCAAATGACGTTCTCTATTGAAGACTGTGTCAAATCTGTTCCAAACTGTTCTAAAAAAGATGATAATATTGTGACCAATGAGAGGAATAAAGACAACGGTTTGGACAACAATGAGATTATGTACGAAGAAGACGATGGCTTTGAATCTGACGGCGATTTCGAGCGAATGTTGACTCAAATACCAAACGAAGAGTTGGTGTCGGCCTCAGACCTGAGCGACTCAGCACTGGACACAAGTATGCGTAACATGAGCTCCAGTTCTTTGGCCAGCTCTGGGCTGATAACCCTCTCCCAGATTATTGAGTTAATAAACCGGGACTGACATCACGGGAAGAGCTAATCATTTCATACAAATTCATTATTATATTGTTTTTAATACTTTTTATAATTTTTCAAATAATTGAATGCCTTTTGGTTCTAATCAGAGAATTTCTTGCAATTAATCCCCAATTAATGCATTAATCCTTTTATATATTAATTCTTAAATCAGTTTTTTATTAAAATAAATGAATGAAAATATTAAATGTTTTACAAACGAATTGACAGTATTTTGTTAATTGAGTTTAAATTTATGTAAAGTTGAATAAAATGTGTTAATTGGAAGTAGAAATGAGAACTCAATTGATTGGGACATCGAATTGGATCTGAAGGGGTCGAGTGATTACCTGATAGAACGACTCCATTGTAGCTCTGGTGCCGTTAAAGCAGAAGATCTTCATATTTGTGCAGCACTTCATCAGTTGTTGAACACTAGTAGTGGTGACAAAAGAGCATTCATTGACCAGCAGTTCGTGGATTTGTTTAGCGCAGAGACCACTCGCGAAATAACACAACCCGTCGTCAGTGACCTGCGTTCGGCTCAAGTCTAGACTTACGAGTAGTGGACAGTTGTCAGCAATTAATTTAATGGCCTTATCGGTGATGGCCGGACAGCCGGAGAGTTGAAGTACTTTAATCGACGCACAGTTGTGGACAATAGACTCGACCACTGAGTCGTTCACTTCTATGCAGTTATTTAGTTTCAATTGTTCTAATTTACGACAAACAGTGAACAGTGGGGTCAGTGCCGGCACTGATATCATATTGAAGTTCGGTATTCTGGCCCCTAAGTCAAGGTATGTGAGTCGACAGCACTTATTTCTGATGAGATTTATAGTGAAATCACTTTTAAGACAATTATAGAGATTTAGTTCTAATAATTCACTGTTTATTAAATAACCCATATTTTCATCGCTCAGGAGTTCCCGTCTGCCCAAAGACTGGACGAGTCTCACCTTCAGAGTGACCGGCAGTTCACTAATCATTAGCCAAAACTTCTTCCATTCAAACAGTTTTCTTGCATCACATTTGGCACAAGTGTTGAGCACAACATAAAAGCTAGAGTCCAAAAGAGTCAACGGATGGCTTTCCATAAAATCTGGAATTGAAATCTAATACATGAGTGAAAATATAGATTAAGTTTTATATAAGAACTACAAAATTGCTATAAATGTATGTCTTGTTGAACACAATGAACACATTTCTATGAAATCTAATATTTATTTATTTACTACTGATTGGTATCAAATGAAGTGACAAACCTTCAGAAGTCACAATTCAAAGTCGATATGAGTCAATACAAAGTGTCGATTCCTATACTGAATAAACCCATTCCTGAATATCCAACAATATTTAGTTACAATTATTAAATACATTTTGTTTCTATTGATTGAGTCAATTGACTGCAAAACCAGTCATTTTAGAGATGGCTTTGTTCTGATCCGAGTCACTCATATGTCGATAAGAATCAAATTCCATCGTAAAACTGGCCGTTCCTGAGGTCAGAGTTCGGATATACGTCGAGTAATTAACTAATTCTGAGAGCGGTGTTAATGAGTTAATGACTCTGAGGTCAGCTTTGGTCTGCATATCTCCAATTTGACTGCGACGGGTCGATAAGTCACTCATTAAGGAACCGATATATCTTTCGGGTGTTGTTATCTCAAGAGTCATATATGGCTCTAATAATTGTGGCGACGCTTTTTGAAGACAATTAGCGATACACTGACCGATGGTTGATATTATCATCGGTATTGAAGTTCTGGAAGTGCTCTCAAACCATAACAAGTCTACAGAAATGTCTATCACAGGAAAGGACAGAATGGGTCCAAAATCTAAAGCATTTCTAACACCACTCTCAATGGCCCTCAAGTGATCTTCTCTTAGTTTTCCCAAATCATTATCTTTGGTGACGACGACGCGAACCAATTGATTGCTCACATATTTATTCATTGACTTTGGCTTAAGTCTTAACTCAGCTTTGATTTTATTTTTGGTTCCGCCAATCATTTTGTTCACTTCTATGCTCTCGACAACTGATTCGCCGATCGTTTCCCGATATGACACCTGAAGTGGGCCCAGATATGCATCCACTCCATACTCCTTATGTATTCTATCTTTGATCACCTGATTATGAATTGATTTAGACATGATTTGCACATAAATAGGAGTACCTCTATATGTAATTCTCCCATTCCTTTGATGACAGTCTGACCCGAGTCTTTATCGGTGGACACTTTGAAGGATGGATCCTCTCTTTGAAGATTAGAGAGAGCTAGCTCTAAATCTTTGAGCTTGGAAAGTGAAGGCGCTTCTATTGAGCAATAAAACACAGGTTCGGGTACAGAAAGCCCGGCAAATATGGGTTGAATATCAATGTCTTTCGATTCACACTTTCTTTTGGCCTGAATTATAAAAAACATTTCAAATGAAATATAAAATTATTCTTCACTTCAGTATTAAATAAAGTATTGAAAACTAAAGCTGAGAGAAGACTCACGTCAACGGCCGCCGATTGAGAGATAACTACTGTGTCACCACTTATGGTGTGTACAAAACCGGTGACCACCGCTATATTGCCAGAAGTGATTTGTGAGACCTCACGAAAGTCATCGGCAAAAGCAATGTATAATTTGTGGATCTTTTCCTGTTTGTCTCGATTTATATTATACACCGATTGGGAAGTCTTTAGTTCCCCTGAATATAGTCTAAGAAATGTGAGACAACCCAACCGTTTGTCGAAAATGATTTTGAAGGCAAAGGCACACAACTTATCGGAATAGAGTTTCTGGAGTTCCCGTACCTTTTCAGAAGGACTCGGAAAATACCTGCAAATGGAGTCTAATAGTAACTGAACGCCAATATTCTTATAGGAACTGCCGTATAGTATGGGGAATACCATCTGTTTAACAGTCAATCGTCTGATTGCATTCTGCACCGATTGAACGCTCATATTCTCCATACTATCAGAACTCAGTATCTCTTCAGCCAACTTGTCATCCAAATCACTGATGGAACCGATAAGTTCTTCGCGCAATTCATACGCTTTTGGAAACAACACATCACTTGATTTGAGAGGAGTTGTGATAAAATCTTTGCCTTCATTGCTATCCTGAGGCCAGATATGGGTCTCCATTGCAATCAAATCAATGACACCATTGAAACCTTTGATATCGTTTAATGGCATTTGTAAGGGAAGGGGTTTTACACCTAATTTTTGTTGAATACTATTCAAACAGTCGGACACTTTGACGGATGATTTGTCCATTTTGTTTAAGTAAATAATTCGGGGAATACTATATCTATTTGCCTGCGACCACACCGTAAGAGTCTGAGCCTCGACACCGGCCGACGCGTCCAAAATAGTGACGGAGCCATCCAAGACGCTGAGCGCCCGCTCCACTTCTACAGTGAAGTCCACGTGTCCGGGAGTGTCGATTAGATTAATTCGGTGTCTCTTCCAGTCAAATGTGATCGACGCAGAAGTAATAGTTATCCCTCTCTCCCTTTCCTGTGCCAAATAGTCCATAACAGTGTCCCCGTCGTGCACTTCGCCCATAACAGAGGTCTGTCCCGAATAATAGAGCATTCGTTCGGTAGTTGTGGTCTTTCCGGCGTCGATGTGTGCAATGATTCCCACATTTCTAATAAGTTTTTGGTCAGACCTGGGCTCAAATGTTGGCCGATATGTACTATAATAGCGTTTCAATACTTGTTTTATAATCGATTTGATTTTGGGTCGCATTTGTAAAAACATCTGAAGAATTGATTTTCAAATTATCGGTCATTTTGTTTAACAATTCATTCAATTAGTGACACAAAAAACATGAATTGAGTGCAAAATTAGACTAATTTTAGAGATTAATTCAAAGCCGAAGCAAACCTTAAGATAATCAGACAATTATTGCCTCAAAATTGCAATTTTAATGAAAATCTTTTGAATTCAAAGAAATGTGTTTTGAATTATTGATTGGTTTTGTGTTCAGCAAAATATACAATATTTGACACATTTTTGCTCAAAATTAAACTCATCTTTCAATTGATTTTATGTAATTCATTGAACTCTTCCGCAAATAAGAGATTCAATGAAATGGATTAAAATTTATAGCAATTCATAAATATTTGGACAAAACTTACAATTTTTGGGTTTGTTTTTGCTTTGGATTCACGTTTTATCCCATTTTTGGATGATTTCAATCAAATGTTTTCATTAAAGCTCTCAATATTTGACTTACATTTGAATTGTAAATAAATGCACAGAAATACTGAATATATGTCCAAAAGCTTAAGACTAAACAGATCTCAATCTCTAAATCAAAAGTTAATTAAATATTTGATTGAAATTCACTTTAAATGCAATGCTTTTGGCGTCAAATGTGATTCACTTTGTTTTGATTACATGTGTTGTCATCTGACAGTCAATTAGTGTTAGAGTGGGAAACGGATTATTGAATAATGCTTTTGAATAAATCATCAAGATTAGTGAGAAATTAGCCACAGGTATAATTCAAAACAAAAGTCAATTTGTCAAATGCCTGGGGCATCAAGTTTTCAATTGAATTTGAAGGGAAGAGAAATAAATTTGATTAAAGTATATGCCTTTTGAAACACTATCTGTGCATCGATTGCACAACGGGTCGACTCCTTCAGAGACTGTCTGTGCGTTTGAGTAAAGACTAAAAATATTTTGTGATTCAGTATCGCATGAATTGAGTCAACGATTACCACAATTTCATTGCAATTGAGAGCAGTGTATGGTTTGAGGGGAAACTCGTCTGCATTTAAATTCATTCAATAGTTTTGCCGACAATTGAGTCAATGTTTGCGATAATTGTATCAAAAGTTTGTCCACTTTTTTACATCGCGTTATAAATGCCTTCAGTTTTGCTGTTTTTAGTGAAATGAAATTCAATACAATTAAGACTCTCATAAGAAATGTCTCACCAATTGTTCCGTCCATTGGCCTCAAGAGGCCATCAGATTATCAACAAATTCACCGCAACCTCAACACAATTATGACTATTAATAAATCGGATTTAAAACTACATAGATTATTGTTAACTCTCAATATATTTAACAAGAAATTAGTTAACATTAATAATAATATCAGTTATTATCCAATAGACAGACGACTTGTTTCCAATTATTGTCATTCTTCCAGTTGTCTGTCTATACGTAACTACAGCTCAAAACAAGGGAACCAAACGAGTGATAGTAGTAGTGGTAGTGATTCCGAACTTTATGACGACGACGAGGACCTGTTCCACGAACCACCGAAGGTTAGGTTCGGCCTCTTAAAAGTTGCCCTCACCATTATTCTTGGCACTTATGCCGGTGCACTCTTCGCCATGTTTGGCGCCAACTTCTTGGAAGAGTTTGAGATATTTGTCAAAGAAGATGATGACGAAGACGACTGACCACTATGTAGTTCAGTAGATAATTGTCTTCTCTGTTTTGGTTCTTGAGATCAATTGATTCATCTCTTATTTAGAGTTTTTTTTCTCTAAACAAATGATTGAATAGTATTTGAGAGAAAACCAAATCAAATAACTGTTTCTATGATTTATTGAAGGAAAGGATTGGTTGAACCCATTCCTCAATGAAACTGAAGACAATTCTAGGCTATAATCAAGTGATAAATCATTCGTTTCTTTGTCTCAATTGAGACGCTTTTAGAAAATCTCACGATTTTTGGCAAATTTTTTGCCTCAATTCTGATCGATTGAAACTATTTGAATTGTTTCCGAGCATTTGATCGAAGAAATGCTTGGTTACCATCATGTGATCTGAATTTTGTTACCCTCACCACAACTCATGTTATTTGAAAATTGCGATATTTGTAGAAATTCCACATCAAATGTAAGACTCTATCAAATTATTAAGTAATTTAAACCAAGAATTCAAAAGATTTTATTTGCGAACAAATTTATAGTTAGAATGAAATGATTTTTAAATCAAATTATTCTTAAAAATTGACAAATTCCTAGATATTTGATAAATTGATTGAACATTTGGTTATAAAACAAATCACATTATTCTTGTATTTCTTCGAACCTCTACTTAATTGCCTAAGAATTCAAAGAAAGTCTATCTCTTCCGACACAAAGTCTTATCTCTGATCTTATAATTAAATTATTTATTATTGAATGAAAGAGTCGTTTAATTATATATTAGTTTTTTGTTCGCTTTATATACAGTTAAGTGTTTTATAATTAATTTCAAGTATTATATCAATTATTGAATTTATCTCTTATTTGATTGTATTTATTAATTAGTTGTTTAAAGCGTTAATTATTTTGTTATCTCATGATATTTGTTATGTATTTATGTTTTTTTTGCAATCATTTTCTTCATTGCAATTGATTTAAATCTCTTGAAACTAACAAATGCCTAATAATTGCTTAAATCTACCGCTCATTCAATTAATAGGAATTGTTTTTATCTGTAAATACATTAAAATAATGTAAATATTTTGAAAAATAATTAAAAAGACTTTTAAATCATATGAAGAGTACTAATGATTCAAATAAACCATTTTTTGTTGTTCTGGTATTTCAACTATTAATAGATTTATAATGGCTTTAGTTTTTCCGATCAATTCATTTGTGAATTAAGGAAAAGCTATTTTATTCTTCCGTTTAACTAATGATATGCTCTCAAAGACAAATATATAAGGATAGACATGTGTTTCCTCAGGAAAATCGCATTTTTATGACATAGTTTTGCAAACGTAGACAAACATATTCTCTGCTATTATTGATTAAAATTCACAGAATTTGAAGGCGAGAGAGAGAGAGAGAGAGAGAGAGATCCAAGTTAACTTCTCAATGAATTTGCTGTATTGTGAAATATGTGACTAAATAAATATCTAACAATTCGTAAATCAAAAACATCTGATATTCTTATCTCTTCTCCACTTCTGTTGGCTTTCATTCACAGGAAATGTGGGTTAAATCCAATGTTATGCGATTTGTGGAGAGAATGATATCGTGGAGAATCAAAGAGAATTTTAAATGACTGTTTGCCAAACAGTTCTAAATAATTCAGAAAATCCAATATTTGTAGAAAAGTCAACGTTTTGTGTCATTAATATCTTATAAAATACGAGAATAAACACAAAAAGAATTGAAGTCACGAAACAAATATCAAAATAATTTATCTCAGATTCACTTTACCAGTCCTTATTCAGCGGAAAACCTTAATTCCTGTAACACTCCTCTCGTATGAGATTTTGTTTCATTTTTTCTTCACTTTATTGAATTGCTTTTCAGAATTGTTAGCGAAATGGGAGTACTTTGGAAATAGCATTAAGATATGAGACACACTCCAAGTGGAGTAAACAAATTGTATTACAGCTCACTCTGGACTCAACCCTTCGATAGCCTCGATAACACTTTTTACACAAATAGGTAAGGATTTCGTCCAATAATGCTATCGACACAATCGTTACAATTGTGAACGCAATGGTGTGAACCTCTTCAAAAGGATTATCAAGGAACATTTAAAGAGTTTCCACTAGATTTATTAGTTTTTAAGAATGATATCAAGGAATTCCCAAATATAAATGAAATGTTCTAAGAGCCTTATGTATTTTAATTTATATCCTGATTATATTGCTTTACATCAAATGAAATGGTCAATCAGTGAGAGTTGGTCATTCTATAAGAGGATCATCTAAAATAATGAGGTTCGCCTCAAATGATTGTCAGGAATTCTGTTAGGAAACCACAGATCACTCGTTAATTCTTGTATTTCTCATAACAGGTATCTCTGATAACAATGGAGTGGACTCTTCTGATCCCATTTAATGAATGGTCATTATTCTGAGCTAAACATCGAATTTAATGCTAAAAGAGGTGGATATTAAGGTGTAATTGTTTTACGACTCATTTCATTGAAACTCACAAATTGATTGGAAATGTCTTCAATTTAATACACAATTCAATACAATTTAATACAGATATTTAATGCGTCCAATCATTGATAGGAATTCCGATATTGTAATGGCAAATAACCAGGTGCATATTTGTTTACGCAGTCACACAATTACAAGGTGCATATTATTTACTTAAGTGCAAATGACACTAAGCGTTCTTGATTAATGATTATATTTAATATTTAAGCAAGAATAAACATCGAAATATATTAAAACTTTGATGTACCTTGGTATTTATCTAAATTGAACGCGAGTATTGAATTTCAATTTTATTAAAATGTGATTTTTTAGGAATTTATTGAAAATATTACATAAATTTTTACTTTATATGAATTTTGATTGAATTTTATTAATAGAGAAAATGTATTTTTGGCCAAAAAACTGCGAAAACCTGGAATATTCAAATGAGCTGTTCTTTACGTAACAAATATCGATTGGAATGAAAATCGTGCGTAAAATTGAGTTCTTGTATCTGATATTTGAGTGAACACGGGTTCACTTATTTCCATAATTCATCCCAAACTGCGTTAATTCAGGCAAACATTTCTCTTGGAATAAATTATTTCAAAATATGCTCCATATGTTTCTCAACACATTTCTTATCGGACTCTTAATCGCCAGTACTAAAAAGTACAAGAACAAATTTGCTGCAGTTTTTTAGTAGCAATTTGTGATGATTACACACTTTTTAAACTTTACACTCGAGTTAATTGATGTCTATTTTTATATGGATTCAAACATTTGTCTCATCACTGGTGAGAGCAGAACACGACAGCGCCGACAGTTCAAGCATTAAGGGCTTAAAATGTATAATAAAGACACATATTTTGGGGCAAAATTTTCATTATTAATCATAATTCAGAGAATTATCTTTTGAACCAAACATTCATCACTTAAAGGGATTTGGAAACTAAGAGATTATTTTTAAGTGCAGTTTAGCGATACTTTTCATGAGAATGTGTAGTCAAGGATGAAGTTTGTTCTATCATGATAAAAAGTGAAGCCCTGGTAATTAATATGCGTCAAAACGTGATTGAAATAAAGCAGAGAATTGTTGTATAAATAGTGAATCAGAATTACGGTTAGATTTATAGCTCGTTATTGTATTCCAGTATTTCTATGACAACTATCTTAGCCCTGACTACAGCCCAGTGCTATTCTGTAGCTCTGGATATTTGGGATGAATTGCATAACAAAATATGACTATAACTTCCTTTTTGACAGAATTTGATTCGAGAAAAACTTATCGTTTGCTCAACAGAAAGGTATTCAATGGATTTGGTATTCCTTTAGAAAGAGCCGAAATACCATTACATTCAAAGTGTTCCTGTATTTTGTTGCTATTCTACCCGGTAATTGATTCACATATTCACTCTACAATTTATATTTAAAGCTAATCGATAGCCAGACTCCGTTTACTTCAACAGTTATATAACCTGGCTTTTTTAAAAGGCAAAAAATGGTCATAAAAGTTTTACGGCGAATAAAATTCTTATCATTAATTCCTGGCTCATGTCATAAAAAATAATGACTAAAATATCTCTTTAAATATTGATTTTCAACACTAAATAAAATTAAATGGTATTAAAAAATGATTGATTCTCTCTCTCTCCTCTCTCTCTCGCTCTCTCTCTCTCCTCTCTCTCTCTCTCTCTCGCT